>JAJHUR010084737.1:0-13134 GCA_027495735.1 Lutjanus campechanus
TTGTGTGTGTGTGTGTGTGTGTGTGTGTGGGTGGGTGTGTGTGTGTGTGTGTGTGTGTGTGTGTGTGTGTGTGTGTTCAGGTACGCCAAAGTCACACAATAACACAAGTACCTCATACCAATCCCACATAAAATAATGTGAACTACCCCTTCAACAGTAGTTGTGAAGTAGAGGTTTTGGATTTATAAATTATATATTTGATTTAGCTCTCTTTTGGTAGTGTCCCTGTATTACTATCCTAGATATAGCCTACTTTTAGCATTGCAAAAATATAATGCATCAGTATGCAGAGGAAAGAATATGTAGTGCAGACCTAAGTACAGGCATGCTATACTTTTCTCTGAGGGTGCAGGTTGTACATCTGGCTCTCCTCCTGACACCACAGACATTAGGGGTGATTTTAAAAGCTACCTGATTGATGTCACACTCTCTGCCTCTCTTCAAATGGTTTCCAGGGTCCATAACAATTCCATCAGCTCAAGGAAAATGCTACTAAAGGACCACACTGGTGATTTTCAACCATACCTGTGTACTTGTCATAGAATGACATGCCCATGCTTGCCATTACACTTATCAATACTCTCATAGGGAGACTTGTGTCATAACACTGAATCTGTCACACAGGCCTTACGCAGAGGGGCTCATTTCAGCCTCAAGAACTCCCTCATTTTCTTTATCGACAGCAAAGAGCATCTGAAACTATAAAACTGATGTACCAAGAACATACAGGATGTGTTTTCCATGTTTTGCTTTAAACTAAAGATACAGTGCTCTTGTGCCCATGCTAATAAAGCTAATTTGAAAAGACACGAGTACTGTCAATGGCTTGCGCAAGCATAGATTACAAGGACTTTGCCCTTGTGTCAGGCCCCGCCCCTTTTTGGGTGAAAGCAGCCCCTCTAATTTGCCTGGCAGTAAATGTAAATGCTGAGATCTAAAATAAAGAGTACAGCATTGCTTTTTAGCTATTAGGAATCCAAATCCTTGGGCCAGCGGGAGAACAACTGACCCGTCCTAAGTCCCGCCCCTCTCTGCTCTGTGCTCCAACAGTTGAGCAAACTTTGTACCTCAATCAACCTTTTCCTTTGCCTGAAAAAGCGACATACAGGGTCACATCTTAAGTTAGGTAATGTTAGCAACATTCTTGCTAACTGGCTAGCTACAGATTGATGTAGATTATTTTTGTGCTTAATACAGTGACTGTTTACTACCAACTAAGAGAAGTAGAAAAAACATTGGTTTTAGCTCCACTTTCAATGTTATGTTATACTGTTTAAAATGTCAGAATGTAGGTCAGCTCAATTTATGTGAATTATTAATGTTAACATACCCTCTGCTCCCGCTGGTTATTCGAGTGGACAGACCGTTAAACCAAACTCCATTTAAAAAGCAGGTGTTTTATGGTAGGGCCACATTTTTTTTTTACAGTAAAATCTTTAGTGACACCATTACTAAGACTCTTTTCTGATGAACTTCTATCTACAGGCACAATCGGCACACATGCCATTTACTCAGTTACAACAGTAACTAACCTGTGATGGAATCTTTGCCACAGATGAACACATACTGACTGACTGACTAGGTCCCACAATTTAACATTTTCATCCTCTCTAAGGATGGCCATAGATCTCTTCTTTTACTGTCCTACATGGGGAAGTAAAGGATATAAACAGTTTTTTCATTGTTTATCATCTAAAATGTGACACAGTAGATTTTAGGCATGATGTCAGTAGTTGTTTTTTTTACAATTTGGCATGAATCATGTATTTGGTGAGGCGGTAGAGATGTGGTTAAACGTCTGTTAAGTGGGCTTTCTTGGCACCCTGCTAAGTTTGATGACTTTCATTGCAGCAGAATGGAAGAAAAAGAGACAAAGTAAGAAAGAAGAGAAGCTTATTGAATTCAAATACAAAGAGACCAGCATTTCCAAAAGAATTATGTCAAGGTCGTACTGTATCGATAATATTTTTTTGTGTTTAATAAATCCTGCATCAGGCCATCAGACTGTTTCACTCACCCCAACACTCTTGCAAACTACAGTAGAAATCTGTTGCCTCAGTCTTACACTCTGTGGGAGTCTTCTCCTGCAGAGTCACCTTCCTTTGAAATAAGCCTCCTGGCATTCGCAGTGAAACAGAAACTGTCTCTGTGTCTCTTTTATACGGAGTTAACATTCAGTACAGTTTACCTTGTGCCTTAGCTCTCACCTGACCAGCTGTTCCATCTGTCAGCCTTTATAGTGTAACATACAGTACCAATCCTGTGATCTGTGCTGCTGCTGCACCCACACACTTACAGTACACAGGTACACAGATGTTCTCCACACTATAACACAACGCCATCGCTGTAAAAATTAGTACTATCAGCTAAACTTGAAGAACTTTAAGATAAGTCATGGTTGCTTGTTTTCGCAAGAAGGAAAACACTGCAAACCAAGATGAAGGGTCGTATTGAATTAGTTTATAATTAGTTAATTAGTCGTATAGAATAAGTTTAAAATTTTCTAATAAATGTTTAATGTTATAAATGTTTATCATTATGACTGAACAGTTGCTGGTTCAACTTAATATCATAAGCTTACTGAAGATGTTTTCTCATGTACAACTGAATAAATATCAAGTTGATTTGAAATAGAACCTATAAAACAAACAAACAAAATAAACTAAAAAAGCTTTGCCAACCTATAATTTTTTTTGTTGGGATAATTTACGGAAATTAAGTTGTATTTCAAAGATTGTTGAGTAAACTCATTAAAGTGAAAGCAAATAATGGTTACTAATTTAATGTTTTCAGTTGCAACCATTTAATTTGTCAAGCACCCAAATAATGACAAATCCTGTTCAAAGTTCATTGTGAACAGTTTTTGAAATACAATTTTTTGTGGGGTTATAAAACTCAAAGGTTCAAGTTTATCCAAAGAAGTAAAGTATCTCAACAAAGATTACAGGTCGGAAAAACTTTTGAGCTTGAATTTGATTTAAAATGTAATGAAGACAGCAGCCTTGAAATTATGGAACTGGGGATGTTTTTTCTGTGAAAAGTTTATTTGTTTTGAATCATTACAAAATTAACTCAACTTGTCTTTTAAGATTAAGTCAACTTAAAATTTGAAGGACAATAACTTTCTTTAAGTTAAAAAATAGTTTATTTTTACAGTGTAGTTCACTTGTATATCAAACCCACAACCAGAGTTGCATCATATAATGTACTGAATTATATCTCAAAAGCATATTCTTTTGTTAATGACCAGTGGACGAAGCAAACCATTACAGAAAGTCATGCTGAGTCATGCTTCAGGATGATGTTAAGGACAATACTTCAGACTACTTTCCTTTTTAAATTTAGGCTTAATTTTTGGTGTATTATCTCAAATTGTGGTTTTAGTTTTCTGATCTCCTGCTTCAGGCTAGTGCTGCTCATTTCCACACGCTGCAACGAGGAGCTTGTTAGATAATTATGACATGAATATTAGATTTCATCAATGGTTTCTGGTACAGCTATCAGACGGAGGGCAAATCTGTGGTTTGGAGCGAATCGGCTGTGAATTTCATCTACAAAGAAATGTTTTTCTCCATGAGTTACAGCAGTTTCGCTTAAATTTTTCCTGCTCTAAAATATGGATGTGAATGTTCCATGGATAAGAGGTCAGTTTACCATAATAGCGCTGGAAAGGAGAGCAGAAGCGATCTTCTTCAAGTGTGAACCTTGACCTTTATGTTTTTATAGGAATTGTTTTGAAGGAAGCGGTGAGCTGACTTGAAGACAAAAATCATGTTGGCACTTACATCTGCCGGATTGTGAACAGCACATTTTCTGTGCACTCTGTTGAAGCAAGCAAGCACAAATAAAGTATAATTGGTCAAAGGGATTAAGAGGAGAGAAGTCAGAGGAGCAGAGATGTGTTTGAAATTGTTAGATGTTTTTTTTACACTTGATGGTTGAATCTCTTTTAAGGAAAGACAGCCATGCATGTAAATGGAAAGACGCGCTATTAGGTTACTATTCTTTGAAGGAGATGTTATTTTCCTCCATCAAAACATGACAGACACATACTGGAAAATTCCATCCAAACGGAGTGGCGATATTCATGTAAACACAGAAAAGAGGCTCAAGTCTATGAGGACCACTGCTTTATTTCTTACACTAGAGCTTTCTATTGAAGCGTGTTCGGCCCAAATCATGTTTTTTCAGTCGTTACCAGTTAGAATCTAGTAGAAAACAGGGTCTGTTTATCGCACCTGATCCACAGGAGTATGAAACAGAGTTAAAAGAGTACACTGGACAGCTGTCATGAAATTTACACCTTTTTATATACTGTAGGTGAGACCATGGAGCAATTGTAACGCACTCAATTCATCCAATGAAGAAGAAGCTAGAGTGATGTTTTTCTTCTTCCTGCTCGTTTTTCAGTCATGGAATATGGGCAAGTAATTTGTGTAGTGTATCTGTTTTTATAAATATGATATCAAAAATTACACACTGAAATGAGCGAAATTAATGAAATTAAACTAAACTAAACTAAACCTATTCTGCACATGCTCAGTAGGGTTCTCTTTCTGCTGGTGGGAAAGGAGGAGGATAATTTTTAATGGGGGGGGGATTGGGGGGGACATGATTTTGACATGTGAAAGTTTCTTTTGGATGTACATTTTTCTTCTGCTGTCCAAAGTTAAGATAACTGCAAATTTAAACTTACATACATTTTAACTTAAGTTCATGAATTGAAAGTAAACATGAACAACCTGTGCTCATATAGGCCTTGGCAGCATACAAGACTTCATTATGGCAGCTGCATCACTGTGCTCCTTTTCCCCCTGAGCCACATGACCCAACGAAAGCTCTTTATTAATCTGTGTTGACAAACGTTTCTGTTAGAAAATGAACATACTCCACTCAATTTAAATGTAAAATTACTTTCAGCTCAACTCAATTTAAATAATTAAAATTGAGTCACCACTAGAATAATTGCCTAGTCCTTGGCAAAAATAGAAATAGATTTTTGTTTTGAATGCACATGATGCCTGACATCTCAAATAATTTGAACAATACACAAAAAAAATCTTAAGTAACTTTATTAGATACTAAAGCAGGAAGCAGTAACCTTTTTCCAGTGTTACAATTACCCACAACCACTGTTACAGTTGTCCCCACCAAGGTGTAATTATAACACTCTTCTTGCATTAATGTTAATATTAATATTATTAGTGAAAATATATCATTGTATTATTAATAATTAATTATTTAAAAAGATGACTTATATTTTTTAAGTGAGTTATGCCGGATATTGTAAAATGTGTTACAACTGCCCCAGATCTCCCCTACTAACCACTGTAGTGAGGTATCAGACTCAGACTGTAGTAGTTAATACACAACCTTGCTAAATTCTCAATTTTAATTTCTGATTGGTCTATTACAGCATTAAGGTTTGTTATTTCTGTATAGCTGAACCTTGCTATGTATAACAGACCGCTGCTATGAAGAACAGACTGTTGCTGTGGATGAAGTTCTGATCATAGACTCTTGAGGTGCAATAAAATCATTTTTATATTAAAAAAAATCATAAATAAATAAATGTTTTGTGTCAAAATATTGGGGGATTTCTGGCACGTAACCATGTAATAAGAAGGATAATGTGCAGTGAGCAAGTCATTATTGTGAAATAAACTCCTTCATGATGATACAAGACCTCTCTTCCCAGTCTGGATATATTTCAAAGTAATGACCTGCGCACTGTACCTTATCCCTTACATTAAACATTTCATGTATAAATCCTTTTTTAACAACGAAAAACCTTTTCAAGCATTAAAAAATGTAATTGATTACAGCACAGCTCTTGTCATCTTTTAACTGCACCAAACCTCAGCAATTTTTCAAACCATTCTTGCAACAAAAAACAAAATATAAAACAAAACAGTAATAATCTAAATCCTGGAGGGAGTGATGAGAGAGAGCAAGGAATAAGGAAAAAGATGACTTGGAGCAGAAAGAGATTTTAATATGCTGGCTGCATGTAATGTTGAAATTAGTTTTATGCGTTTTGGCAGGGGAGTGCCAGAGAGCAAAGCCAGGTGAGGGCCTGTGAGTATACAAGTCTGAAAACATAAATGCTGTAAACCAAAACACAAGCTGCCTATTGGGAGGTGAGGGGAAACAATATTAACACTGACAGTGATGGATGATGCTGCTTCCTGTAGAGGTCTGAGAGATACAGCGCCCGTTAGAGCCGAGAAGCACCATGCTCTCGAGTAAAAGGTGTATTCCATGAGTGTTTCACATACGCAAGTAAAACCTGCATTTGTAAAGAGAATGTGCGCGATACCAGTGTGCTTTTTGCATAAAGATAGACGTGTTTATTCTGAGCTTTTTTTCAGTTACATTTGCCAGCCAGACCGTTAAAAGTACATGTTTAATACAGTATACATAAAAGCACATTCAGCTCCATGTGCATTGCATCTGAACAGTTACATGCATAAATGTTGATGACCAATTTTATAAATGTATTAACCAACGCTGTTCAGCAGCCTCATTGCTAATAAACAATCAGCTTGCAAGTCTGATATCTGGTATATTAACTGTTGTATCACCTCCGCTGCCTTCACGATGATTCAACATAAAAACCTAAAGCCTGGAACAGCAAACATGCTTCTGTCATTATTTTATTTACACTTAGGATATAATCTATAATTTTACTAGATGTAAACCATAAGCTTGTTTTACATGAAAAAAATATTTTGCAACTGACACACTGTGAACTAGAAGCTGCGACAGATTACAATGACATTTTATTTTGTAATTTAATTGTACTATATGTAACTGGTTGCAATTAAGTTATCATGACATGATAGGATTTTCAGTAATTAATTTCCAGTGAGAAACCTGCTGTCTTCACTTAGAGAGGGGTGCTGAGCATTATGATGTCATCGTGAAGTCGACCTTTGACCCTTTGCGTATAAAATGTCATCAGTTTATCAGTCTATGCTAATAGACATTTGTGTTAAATCTTGTTATAATTAGCATCTTGAGAAATCTTGAGTCACTGTGTGGCCTAAAATATGTTTTGTGACATCACAGTGACTTTGATCTTTAACCACCAAAGTCTAATCACTTCATCTGTGAGTCAAGGCGGACACTTGTACCAAATTTTGAAAAACAAAAATCACCCCAAACCTTCCTGAAACATCACATTCACAAAATTCCCCTCAAGGCAGTCTTGAGATTTCACATAAAATGGCACATCGTATGTCACAGTAACCTGCACATTCATGTGTGTGTGTGTGTGAATGGTGCTCACTTGGGCTGGGCAATATGGCTTATTAACAATTTCTCAATATTTTTAAGCTATGCTTCAATATATGATAAATACCTCAATATACACATAATAAACATTCTGCAAATTCCACATATGATGATCCCCTAGAATAAGCATTATTTTAGATAAAACTACCCAACAGTAGGGCAATATGTACAAAATCAAATATCACAATATTCTTGACAAAAAAAAATCCATTTTGTGGCAATATTGTAGAATGGCTATTGATGCTTTCACTTTCACTTTACTGTAATGCAGCCTTTAAAACCAGGGAGAGACAAAACTTACGCCATATCACAATACAACAATATCCAAAATCTAACATGATATCTACTCTCATATCACTATAGCAATAAAATATCCATATATCACCCAGCCCTACTCACTAGTATTTGCTTTCTAGCATTTAGAGCACAAACAGTGCACACAAATGAAGTTGAGATCAGTTCATTGGCCTCTCAGAAGAAGAGGAGCAGCTAAAAGGGAGATCAACAACCCTCCACTCCAAAAACAATATATTATATTGTCTTCTGCTGCTACACTCTGGAGCCCAAATTGATGTTGCTCTTCGCCACAGCAGGTCTATTCAATATATCAGCCAGCCACTTTTAGCTTCAGAGCGATTCCCTTCAAATTCTCCCCACATATAGCTTAACTGTGTTTTTACAGCAAGGGAAAAGGTTAAAGGCAGATAAGGTCCTGGAGGATAAAATAAAACATGAAAATTGTCATTGATGATAAGAAGAGATATGATGACTCTGCTGGGCTGTGAAGCAGATTGCAAAAAACACACAGAAGTAGAGGTCATGCTGGGATACTTTTACATTTTAGTTTGAGCATTTTATGTCGTTTTTGTTGCCAAATGTAGTTTTACACACATTTCTCAAGTTACTGTAGCAGTAATTAAAAAAGAAAGAAAGAAAGAAAGAAAGAAAGAAAAAAAGAAAGAAAGAAAGAAAGAAAAATCTATTTATATCTGTATCCTGGCTGCTTTAAAAATTTAAGTTGGCTGAATTTCAAAAGGCAAGTTGGGGTAATTTTTTCAGTAATTAATTCAGCTGTACTTGTTCAATAAGCTTAAGATATAAAGTTGAACCAACACCTCTTCAGTCACACTGATGAACATGACAGACAAATTTAGTTTCTTTTTTACATTTTCTCAGTTTGAAAAGTCAGTTCTTCTTTTCACACAAAGAACTTCCTGCAGCTGCTCCTGTTGGATCTAGTCTGTTCCAGCATTGGCACAAAGATAATATTTGAAACTACTCCCATGCAGTGAATTTATTAAATTTTAAGTGTAAGGTTGTAGGGACTGAATTCAATACTAACCTTCACCAGGGTTCACAGCTTTTTCATTATTGTGAAAACAAGCAACTACGACTTATATTAAAATGTATCATCAGAGACACACAGCAAGTTTGCATCACATGTTTTCTGTTTCATATGTTTTCACAGTTTTGTTACAAACTCAATTTAACGAGTCGACTGAACTCTGTGCAGTACATTCATTCAATTCATCATCTCAAGTCAAAAGATTTCAAGTAGGAAGAACTAATATTTATAAGTCCTGAATAAATAGAAAGTTGAAGTTTAATTTAATCTAATTATTTGAATCTAACCAAACTAAATTAAATGATTTTTCACAGTTACATGTCACTGTGGTACAACTTTTGTCAAAAAGAAAAAAACCGCAAAAGATTATTGACTTGTAATACTCTGGTTATTCCTGTTTTATTAAACCAATCATCCACTTCACAGTGTGAGGATGTTTTACCTCAGAACAGCTCTTCTAGTAGGTGCTTTAAATAACTGGAAATCACTGCCTCTTGTAGCATATTGCTTTAATAACCTGCTGCTGATAGAGCAGTGTACTCACGTATGATTGAGAGACTGCAAATATTCGGCTCTGATATCATTCCAACTTCTCTGAGAAAAGGAGGGCCCTGCCTCATGGTGTCGGAGCAGGTTATTATGAAGCGCTGTACATTACCATACCAGGTAATTGGAGAACATCAGTAGAAGCAATAAAGTTGAATCACTGGCAGATGGTCAAAACAAAACCCAGATGATGAACTAGTCTCATGGCAGGCAGCTGTTATTCTTTGGACACAAACTTTACATTAGCATTGATAATTCCGTGTGTACAAGCCCAGAAACACCCATCACTGCACTAAAGTTGCAAAGCTGTTTTTCATTGGCTTCTGTGTAATGAAAAGAATCATCACACTTTATAAACTTTTTTATATTTATTTATTTTTTTTCTGTGGTTTATAGCTTCACCAAAATTGGATTTCAAGCCTGGCTACCCTAAGAGGATCTACAAACACATGTGGTGCAAGAGCAAATCTGTGTGGAAGAGCACCGAGTGAAAAAATAAAAGAGTGAAAATTAAAGTGGTTTAGCCTGAATGGATTTAAGGGGCTGGAAAAAAGAAATTTTAGTGCCCAGTCATTCTTTCCTTGCATATCACTGTTAATATACACTTTTAATGGTTTGTCTGTTCCAGTTCAGCAGAAATCTCGAGGCATCATTCATCAGGAGGTGTTTTCACTCTCGCCCTGTTTCATGCAGTTAAACTGTTGCGTGGGTGGCCTTAATTCACTTCTATTAATTATAGATCCCCGCAAGCAACAATACTGTACAGCTGAGGAATGACTCACCAAATCAAAAACGATAATTTATTAAGAGACGACACTGGAGCAATAATTCAGTTTAGTCAAACATAAGTTGTCAGTGTGCTTCAAAAAGCATCTGAAACCCCCTCTTCCCCCATACCTCTCCAATCCCATAATCTAGTCTGCATCGTGTGGCCATTTGGAACAGGAAAAACATTTTTATATAAAACATGAATTCACAGACATGTTCGTACCATGTTGAAGCATACTGAACCCTTTAGTGTTGAACTAAGCAGAAAACTGCATGTGCAAGTACAACGCAAGAGCACGTCACGCATTGTAAGAAGCTGATTGAGAAATGTTACTGGGGCCTTTAAGATTTCAGCCTTGGTTTGGCGACACCTGCAGTTGCATGTTCCAACCACTGGGGTCTGCAAACACTTTGTCAGAAAAAGAGCGACTTGTATCACTTTGCCAGAAATTCTGAAAATTTCAAAAACTTGTGATTCACTATTGCATTCATACTATTCACTATAGTAGTTACATAATTTGTCTACTTTGGAAAACCACCTGCTGCTAGCGTTGTTGGATAATTATCATATTTGTACTATAATTTTAACAACTACATGATATATGATCAATAAATTTAAAAAAAAAAGGCTGAATATACACTAATTTTGCCATTTCAATAAACCCACAACAAAATGCTCTTTCTGATTTGAGAGCAACCAATCACACGAGCGCCACTGATCACGCCATCATACGAGCACCGCACTGATCAGGTAGCTGGTAATACAATAACACAATGTGCAGATCCTGGCCTTGTGCTTTAACAGGTAAGAATAGAAGAGTGATTGTGTAATATGCTGCGACTGACTCTGTGTGACATGATCATCAGTCGTCATTTTGTTCAAACGATCTGTACAATATTGTGCACATGGTATAGTTTTTCTATTCAGTGTCATATACTGCTCCCTTCCTGGCTCGTTTTAGTATATACAATAAATACCATCCTTTTAAAGTCGCAGTATGATGTTGCTGTATTTACCATCTGGCAAAACTGAGAGTCATGAGCAGGACACAGTAAATCACTGACACAATCATCACTTCATCAAGCTCGACAGAAAATAAGCGCTTTCCAAACCAAATACAACATATTTGTCATGTCTGTCACTTCATCATAATTGTCCCTCTTGGGTTTTTCAAACTGAAATTTAAAACAGCAGCTGCAGCTTTGGGGGACTATATACTGTAGATTTATGCAGATTACAAAACAATCATCACTATGCTCATATATGTCTTTTCATGTAAATGTGCTGTATCTTATTTCCATGTGAGGCACTATGATTGATCAGATGCCTTCTGGACTGAACTGAGCTGAAGGAACTCGAGGATGAGCATTAATTGGTAGGACACAAAGTTAGCTGATGATGCTCTAACAATGTGGGAAAGTCATTCCCTCATTTGCCTCTTTCATGTCTCTTTTGTATGCGCCTCTTTTTGAACGCAGTTGAGAATGTAGCGTAGCTCCTCAAGGTCTTTAAAGACAGCAGGTGGTCACAACACCCACGCCAGCACTAACCCTTGTGCCGCTGCACATGTAAGAGACGTACATCAAAGCCGATACTCACATCTGCAGCTGTTTGTTTATTGCAGCAAGATGGGAGATGAACAGCTCTTGATTTTAACATGCTGGAAACATTAGTTCTCTTCAGCATAAAAACACACAAGTCCCACTTTCAACTGCCTGCGATGTGATGGTTGTTGTTATGCTGCAAAATCAAACTTGTCAGCTACAAAACTGCACTGAAGTGCATAACAAGAGGGTCTGATTTGCCAAAAAAAACACTGTTCATTACCATGTAATCTTTTTGTCAGGTGGCCTTTCATGAATTTCACATCTGTACACCAGGAGAATCAACATCTTTCTGTGATAACCTTACTGTTTTTGATGATACCTGCTCAGGATGTTCTAATGTTTTCTTGCTTCTAGTGTTGAAAGGGGCTATATGTTTGAATTTAGTTTAAAACATTCAAAAATTAAAATCATGAACAGAATGTAAAGAGGCAACACCTCTGACGTTATGTCAAAGACATTTATGCATTGTGTTGCAGAGATACCTACTGAAGTTAGCAAGCTAACCAGTCCAGCGGGGCCCTTCCTGTCTTGTAAAACCATTTTGTACCTCAAGAGGTGATAGTGAGTCACTGTAGTGTCCAATCTACCCTCAATCCAACATGAGAGGATGAAGAAGCAGCGCTACCCCGAGGGCAACAAACCACGTTTGGTGGCAAGAAAAAAATTATAGAAATACGGTGCTGCAGGAATGAGTCCTACAATGCAGAAATGAGTTAGCATGTTAGCACTTTCGGCTCTTTTGTCTTGAAGTCAATGGGTTTTTTGAATTAGTTCTATTTTTTAATTTGCCTGAAAAAAGGTGTGCAGTTGACACAAGCTTATGAGTTTCATGTTTTGTTCTATGACATCAAATACATCAGTAAATACCCCATTTGTAAATTTGTGAATTTTGAAGCTTTTATGTGTCTTATAAACGGCTGTTGCTAACAAGTGGCTAGATGAGACTACAGAAGTTGCCATCGTGCCGAACACTACTCACATTAGCTTTTTACTGTTAATTTGTGAAGATTATCCTACTAAAAGAATGTCTACATGTCATAAACATTAGTTCACCACAGAGCTTATTTTCTGTCCTAATCCTTTTTTTAAAATTTTTTGTGGAAGAAACGGTAGTGATGAGAACTTCCAGGTTCTTCTACAAACGCTCTAAGCAAAACAAGGGTTAACAATGACAGAGGTTTCCACCACATGAGACAGCTCTTGGTGAGTAAAGGGGATCAAGTTTGATGCTAAATTCAACATTTGCAAAGTTTCTTCTAGACTGGTAAATAAACAGCTGTTACTGCTAATGTTGGCTATTTTGCAATACCTTATAAAGTTAGCTGATTGTACAATATTAGTGACGGTTTTAATATGTTTTCTAAGTTGGCTGTTTGTTGGAAAAAAAAGAAAGACCAAAGCATATGTCTGTGTATTTCCTTGTTTGTTAGGGGTGGACACCCCGACTCTCTCTCACTGATGCTGCCCCCACTTTGTTTGAAGTGTATGAATTAGACAGGTGGTCACTTCTTACATATAGCTCCTTTAATGTAACAATGCAGTGTCATCATGGTGAATTATATCAGGGTCAT
>JAJHUR010084737.1:16450-31911 GCA_027495735.1 Lutjanus campechanus
TGTCTCTTTATGACTCACAAAAAATCATTAATCTTTTAGATGGAGTAGTATAGGAGTAGTTTTTAACAGTTAAATGGAGCAATATGTTAAGGAGTCTGGCGGACTGTAAGACAGGCAGTCACTGAACTGGGCTTTTGTTTTCAGGGGGCTTAGCTTTATATCGAAAGACAATTGACAGTTATAAACCATACTTTATTTCTGTGGAATATAATGGATGTTGAATTCAGGGTCTGTCTCGCTGACTGTGTGTTTGTGATATGGTAATTTATGGGTCTTGAAATCCATAAGACCAGAATTTGTCACAAAATATTACATATTTTCCAGTTATCAGAACTGTATGCATATGCATTTACCAGGGAGTGGGGGAGTAAATGCTTATAGTCCCAAACTAAACCTGGAAAATGTGTACATTTCCTGGTTAATCTGTGTGGAAAACGGTCGTCACAGCAGTGCAAGGTTAAGCGGTATCTAGCACCATGGAAAATACAACCCCGGTCTAATCCCTTAAATCTTGGCAGATCTAGCAGCACAGGGAAAAAAAAACATTCCAGCCAGCATTACTGGAAACAGATACTATGTGATACACATTGTCTCATTGTTAAATGTTTGATTAGCTCAGCCTTCTGTGAAAAAGGTTTTCCCATTCGGTCACATGATATTTGTCCCACGTTTGGCAGGAATAAATGAAATGGACAGATAATTGCGACCACCATTTAAATCACCCTCTTGCCAGAGTCATTTAACTGTTAGAGATAAGGAAGCATTTAAATGTAGGCCTATATTATTGAATTTCAATTAATTTCACTGCGATTGCAAAATGAAGCACTGAGTGTCTTATACTATTTGACAAGTGACTTTGCAGTCAAGTATAAAGCCAGTCTTCAAAAAGGCCTGAGGTCTTATGGCCCCAGCAGCCTGTGACTTAAATACTTAAAATAAGAGCGAATCATTGTTCAGGCCTTGTTACAGCATCCATTGGCGTCACTACAAAGTCAGCCAACACTCTCAGCTACCTGTCTGCTCCATCCCGCAGGGAGGTGAATAAGCAAGCGGTCCGACACATCAGTGTGTCAGTGCTGCGAGCGGTGCCAACCACAAGGTTAAAAGCGCAGCAACCTTTATGTACGGCTGTTCACAGAGAGGTTATGCTAATTCTGATCTTAACCGAGTCTGAAAGACTTGTTGTTTTTCATTTTGTAGCAACATATCATCATAGTTTCATCGCTTCTCCTGGGAAAGAAAATAAAAAGTGAAACTAAAATCAGAGATTTGGGCTGGCGAAGAGCCTGAGAGCATCAGACCTTGTCACCCTCATTTTAATATTCTGGACCCAAAACGCACACACACACACACACACATACACACTCGTCTGCCCCCCTAAGGCGATGTTTTGAGGTAGATGTTTTCAAAAAAGAAAATTAAAAACGAGCATGCAAATGTGCCACACTGACTGGAAGGATGATGAATCTAAATGAAATTTTAATAAGCACAAGTCTGTATGTGTTTACAGAAAATATGTAGAGTTAAATCAACCCAAAGTCTGGTTCAGGTTCAAATATTTCCTAATCAATAGTCTTCAGTTTTAGACCTCACCATTAAAAATAAAAAAATGATTGATATACCTGCAACTGCTCATTTAAGATTCTCTTATGAAAATCTTTCCTTTCCAAAGTTATTTTTTCCCTCTGGAATTAATCAAACCTCCTCTGGAGCTGGTCTTGGAGTATTTGCATGACGATTTGAAGCTTTTCTTTGGCACGTTCCTTCCTCGGCCACACAACCAGACACTCAATCCACTTAAATGGAGTTTCTTCAGTCAGTGCTCTCTGCAACGCCGTATCCATCAAGCTTAGCATCAATAGTGCTGATGGCCGACTCCCTGAATCGAGCTCTATGGATGAGGGACGTGTCGCACAGACACAGGTAATCAACTGCCTGTGAGAATGTTCATCCAGGGAGTAGAAGCTCTGATTGAGATATTTAACATACAATACATACCACAAATGCCTTCTATTACTTAATATTATTTGGAATTTTAACAGTTATAGACAGTATTGTTCTTAGTGCTGGCTGCTGGCATAAACACTTTACTTACTCCTTTTCCAAATACATGTACTGACTTGGCTTGACTTGGTTTAACTTGTCTTGTGAGCCCAGCACGGCAGGGATTGCATCTCCATTACAACAGGCTTACTGGATTAAAGGTGTGTCTACTAACTGCTCAGTTAGTAGCTCAGCTCAAGTCGAGCAGCTGGATAAAAACTTAATTTCTTATGAATTCTTCAAAATAAAAGTACCCCATTATTTTGATATTTAAATGCTAATAGCAAAAAATCATGTTTGTTCGAATGAGAACATTTCAGCTAAAGTTCACAATACATTTATCACTTTCAAGCCAGTTGGCTAAGTTAAAATGACTGCGGCTATGTTCAGTTCAATTCATTCAAAATCAAAACATGACATTAACGTTGTGTGAAAACATTGAGTTATATAGCTAACAAGCAAAGTGTGTGTTCATTCGGTTATGAACACTGCGATTTGAATCTTGTTTCGGGCCATCCCAATCCTAGTGCCGGCCCTGATTGTTCTTGCTTGTTACATTGCTCTGTACCATAAACAAGCGTTTAAATTTATAACTACAGTAATAAATTAAGACTTTTAATGAATTAGTTGTTGTTCAGTGGGCTCACGGCAGTTAATTTACTAGCAAATACTATATTATTCTGATTGTTATTTATAAAACTTGGCAGCCAGGCAGCCTCATTCTGGCTCTTTTACATGCTGCATGGTGGGACACGGCAGCAGCCACGACCTGCCAACTTGCCTGTGAAGTGGTCCTCTTATCAGCTGGGAATTTATGTCAGCATGTGTAGTGCAATAGCTACATTCACAGATAAAACCATCTATCTCTCTCTCTCTGTCTGATGGCTGAGGACAGAGAGTTTAGGTCATGTTGCCGCTATAGTCAAGAGATAACTGATGAAGCGATGACCCTACGACGTCACAGAGATTGGCACAGACAGAGCTTTATGGCCCAGAAAAGGTCACTGGAGCCATAAACAAGATCAGGTGGTGACTGAGCGGGCAAGGCTGTTGATTAAAACTCCAGAATTTCGCTCATAACTCCGCGGAGAACTTATAAATGAGACACAGACCCATCGACCAATCGCACCATCGCTATAACTCAGAGACAAAGGGTAGCTCAATAAGGTGATAAAGCAGATAAACAGCTGACATTTCAGGCAACAAGTGACGAAAAATAGCAAGAAAAAAACACGAACGATGGTGCCGTTTCATAGCGTCTGAAATGTGGTCGGTGCACAGCTTGCGAGACGGGGTAGATTACTGCCATTAAAGATCTTTCAAAGTGCAGACTGCTGAGCTTCACTGACTTGGCAGTGTCGCCTTCTGACAGATTTAGATAAGAAACTGTTAGATTTACAGTATTTTTATGTCTGTTATTTCTTTGACTCTCGTCAGTTTGAAGAAATGGAGAAAAGCAGTCTGAATCACATCTTCAACAACCATCTTCACTTCAGATATGAGTGTGCAGCTAATGGGACTGAAACAAGGAGAGAGAGAGCTTGTGTTCAACATCCATACATGTAGGTGTAGGGCAGCAAATGGGTTTAATTCAGCAAACTAAGGGGGAGAAACAGCAGAGGAAATGGAAATACTTTTATTTTACACTGTAAAAAAACCTCATTCAGGAATTTATTGGAATCAACTGCTCTTTTCTCATTAGCATAAATATACAAGTTTTATTTATTCAAATTAATTATTCAGAACTTATAAACATGAGTTCTTCTGACTCCTAACTTCTGCTTCTCAGCATTCATTATTTGAAAGATAAAACTCTTTTATAGTTTCAAGAAAACATATATGATGAAAACTTGCTGTGTGTCTCTACAGAAGAGTTGTTGGTTCAACTTAATATAATAAGCTGATTGAACATGTTTTCTCGAGTACAACTGAATTAACATCAAGTTTATTTAACTAGAAAAGTTCATTTCTTTTAAATCATTACAAAATTACCTCAACTTCAAATTCAGTCGATTTAAAATTTTACGGCACCATGGACACTAACTTTTGTAAGTTAAAATAATTAGTTTATTTTTACAGCGTCCTCTGTGAATGTCTTTTTTATTTATAGATAATACTGTGCTGTTCTGTAATGTGTGTGTGTAAGAATAGAAATTACAGTGGCAATAAAAGTCAAGGTCTCTCACAATCCTTTGTCCAGCGTGAGTGCTGAACATCTAGTTGAGTGTCTTAATCAGGTGCAGACACACCTTTCCCTGAGATGACCATAATGATGATAAATTGATGGAGACCATCCATAACTCATGCAGGTGTCCCTGTTACTCCAGCGTGGTTAGGTCCAAATGGAGGGAGTCAGACGTTTGGTTGTGAAAACTATAAATTATGAAGCTGTTTGTCAGACATTTGCACTGACTTTGCATACTGCTGATGCTGCAAAGAGATGCACAATGGCATTTCATTCCATTCGTGATTGAGTGCAATTGTCTGGCTGTGAGATGTAGTGTCATAAACCACATGTTTATTAAGCAAGACAGGCAGACTCAGACAGAAGTAGCTTGTCTAGACGGCATCAGCAGAAAGGAGAAAGCCACATGACTCAAACAACAGAGAGCCATTTTCCACAAATTTGGACTAGAAATTAAGCTAAATAAACAGATGAATGCACATGTGCATTTTCACTCAAAACAATTTTTAAAAAATCAGAATTTAACATTAAAAGAATAGTTCTGAGTATTTGAAGTGGGGTTGTATGAAATAGTCAGTGTATTACCAACAATAGATGGTGGAAATGCCCAGTTTGAAGCGGCAGAGAGGAGTACCAGCACAGAAGCTAAATAATGTACTGCTGTGGACAGGGTCAGCAACAAAAGGTGTTTTAGCCACTTAAAAAAAGCCAGTTTAATCCATATCAGTTTAAATGTATGCTAAATTTAGAATATTTTCATTACTTTACCTTGCCATCAGACAGCTTTTTCCTATAGGAAAAAAAACACCAAAGTCACAATAACACAAACAAAGGAATCAATCAGAGCAGCAGTTCCACCAGGTAAAAATATAAATTTGGCAATGTAGCCTGGTTAGAGTTTGATTTGGCTCATGTAACAGTGGTTTCCCGTCAGAAAAAGCTGTCTGACAGCGAGGTAAAATATAGCCCACTCTTAATCTTATATTACGAACTAGCTCTTTAGCCCTGCAGCAGCAGATTTGGGCTGCTGTGGTAGAATTGGTATAAAGACTGGATTTAAATGGAAAATCACTTCAGTGAACTTTTTGTGTCTGAACTTGTCATGCTGAGAATTTAAATATATCTTATCACACATCAAGTCATCCTCTTTCACCTTTTTTGCTATGAATGGCCAAAAAACAATAGATTTTTTTTTTCATTTTCAGATAATACTGTACACCAGCGCAACCATGATCTCTGAGATAAGATTTAAAGCCACAGAAGCAGATGGCTGTCATTGGCAATCCGTCGTTTTATTCTCTCAAAGAGGCCCTTTGTTCTCCCTGCTTATCATCCACTTAAGTGAAAGAAACACCGTTATCGGGCCTGAAATGTATTGTAATTGATGAAAACTATTGAGAGGGACAAAAGGACAAAGAGAGTTAGTGAGACAGACAGCGAGCGATGTTTGGGGGGAGATGATGGCAGGAGAAACCCTGGCCATCCAGCAGAATTTTAATTACTGCAGGCAGCAGCACTTCTCGCAGACTAATCTCCTCCACAGTAGGATTTATAGGCATTACTGATGCTGACAAAGTGATTGCTCAGGGAGAGATAAAACATTATAAAATAAAGCGTGAAAATGGATATGAATAACACTTCCTCCTCAAGGCAAGGTTGTTTTAATGTTTGTTTCACTAAATTGAATTGCTTATTAACAAACTGCTATGGATTATTACATTTTGTAAGACTACTTGTGTGTTTGTGCATGTGTGTATGGGCGTAAAAGCTTAATGGGAAAATTTGATTATGTTTGAGGAAATAAAATAGCCTTACACTGATCTATAATTATCAAGCAACTTTGTTCTACACAAACTTGAATAAAAGTCACTGGAATTTAAGTATTGCAAATGTGACTTTCCTCAACAGCAAGGTCAATGTCATTTAAAAGCAAATGTGAGTGGTGAGAAGTAAAAATCTTTGAAAAAAAAAGTGTTACTTAGAACCACATAGAAGACCTTTTTTGGTTCCTGATAAAAAACCTTTTAGTTCCACACTGTAAAAAAAACAACAAGAACAACAACAAAAGTTGAGACAACTCAAATTTTGAGGCCAACTCAAACTCTAAAGTTTTTAAATAAACTAAAAAAAAAAGAAGTTTTTACCGAACTATAATCTTTAGTTGAAGTAATTTGTTTTTCTCCTTTATGTGAACTTAAATCTTTGAGTTTTAGAAACTAAAAAAAAATATTTAAAAAATGGTCACAGTGAGCAATGAACCACTGTTATCTGTTTAGGTTTTAATGGTTTTAATTGAAAATTATTTAAGTGCTTTTAATCGAAAAGTATAAACAAAATATAAACAATTATTCACTTTCACTTCAGTTGACTCAATAATTTTTAATATATTTTTGGGGGTTTCTAAAACCCAACAATTCAAGTTTACCTAAAGCAGAAAAGTAAATTATCTCAACAAAAGATTAGTAGTTGGTACAACAACAAAAAAAAACAACAAAAAATCTATTGCAGTAAGTTGCCTTGAAATTTTGAGTTTTCCCAATTTTTTCGCTTTCAAATTGCACTTGGAACCCCTATGGAGGGTTCTACCTAGAACCCAACATAACACGTTAGAACCACCTGTGAAAGGTTCCACTCAGAACCCCCTGTGAGAAGTTCTACAGAGAAATCTATGGTGTAAGGGTTCCGCCTAGAACTGTGTCTGAGGGGTCTATCCAGAACCTTTCGAACTTGTCAGAGTGCTACCAAGAACCCACCCAGGAGGTTCTACTGAGAACCATTTTGCATTCCAATAGTTTCACCTACAATCCCTCTAAGGGGTTTTACTGAGAACCCTTTTATATTCCAGTGGGTTTCATATAGACCCTGCGAAGGGGGAACTGTATATTCTATACAGGCATAACCCTTTTGTCTTGTCTTCCAAGGGTTCTACAAAGAACCATATTGTAGTACATGGATGTGGAAAAATTATGTCATTTATCATTATAACAATCTTCTGACAATCACCATAGTTCTAACTGAGGAAACACCCACGCCTTCAACAATCCTTGAGGAACTCACTCTTTGAAAAGGGGTTCTTTGGAACTTAACAGAACTTCTAGTCTTACAAAGAACTCCTGAAGAACTCTTTCTTCAAAAAAAGATGGTTAAGGGTAAAACATCAGCCTTTCAGGAAGAACCCTTTTGAAACCCTTATTTCCAAGAGTGAACGATGAATTCCACCCTAGACTGCCTGTGTTTGCAGTTAGGACACCCCTCCCTCACCCCTCCTCCCCCGTTCCTCTTTTCCCTTCCTGACATTTCTATTATTGAGAAACAGCAACTCTAGGACAGCATGCTACTGCTGCCGCACTATATCCGCTCCGACTTAATCCTCCTGGCATTTCACTAGCCTGCTCTCCTTCCTCACACACGCCAAACTATTTAATATTTAATCCACTTTGGATGGGATTACCACGCTACGGGTTAGTTGAAAATTTTGGCAAGGGGGGACGACATCCTTATCAATGGTTATGATGCGCGGTAATTTTTCTCTTATTTCCCGTTTGGCTATGAAACGGACCGTCGGTTGATTGTGCTTGTTGAGTGTGAACAGGGATTGATGAGAGGTCGGAGTCTGCAGAGAGACTTCCTAATGAACAAATAAATCAAACATCTCTCCCAGATTGAGCCGGTGTCTGCACCGCCCGGATCGCAGAGTCACACCACATCAGACTTGCTAAAGAAGATGATCAAGGGCACTAATTGAATTGCAGTGTACATGCGTACAGTGCAGCGCGTCTGCCCCACCCCCGAACAACCGGAGCTATCACCTCAGTGGGTGCTGCCTTTAATTTCACAGCCCGAAGTCAATTTCACAGCCTGCAATCTCCATATGTTTATCTACAGAAATTAAATTTCTGTTATTAGTGACAGTTTTTCGGCCACATGCTCAAGCGTTCACACACAAGCACGAGCGAGACACACATTCCCACACTCAGACTCACATACACCCACAAGGTTTAAGTGTGAGAGCAAACATCTTTTATAAATTCCGAGCAAACTATATTGTTCCTGAGTGAATTTGCTCAGTGTATGCTCGACGTTGCTGGTTGATATTAAAATGAACAGTCTGAGAGAAGAAAGTTATTTTTCAAAGAGGACGCTGATGACTTTGGATTGACATTCAGTTTCAAAGGAGTTCTCTGAGCAAAAATGATATTGTGACTTTGTGTTGAGCAATTATCTGGGTGGGTTGGTATAGCGTGCTGTAGAACTGCACAGTATTTCCGTTTAAAGGAGAGCTGATGGGCTGAAGCACAACTCCCAAGGTATGATTAATGCTTTAAGTAAAGCTTTCCATACATCTGCACAGCTGAGATGTTCCCTTTAATTTCCAATACACCGACTAGCTGTGAGCCTTGCTGTCAATCTCGCAGATCGGGAGGACGGGGATCATTACTGGAAAAATCAGGATACATTCTTGTGTGATCAAAATAAAAAGAAAAGGCCCCTCTGGAGGTTTGTCTGCCTAAGAATAGAAACAATAAACATGAACTCACAAATCTTGTGAACTAAACAAAGTGATAGAAATCCAATAGAACTGTTTCAAAGCCTTCCATAGTTAACCACTCTATCTACCACGATGGTTCCTGCAGGAAACCTGGAATGTTCCAGTAATACAGATAAAGGCAAAGTGATGCTGAGCACACACAAAGCCCTGCACTGTTTTTTCTCTAATGTATGTAATTTATTGCATGTGTCACACAAGGTTGTTCATTGTTCAAGTACCACTCTCAAAATGAAGTGTTTTACTTTAAGGGATAGTTCAGAATAATTGAAGTGGGGTTGTGTGAGGTGCTTATCTATAGTCAGTGTATTAACAACAGAAGACGAAGAAGCAGAGAGGAGTACCAGCACCGAAGCTAAGCAATGGACTGCTGTGGACGGGGTCAGCAGCAAAACATATTTTAGCCCCTTAAAAAAAAAGTCATCCTCAAAACATCTATATCAGTTTAAGTGTATGCCATATTTAGAATGTTTTTAGTGCTTTACTTTGCTGTCATACAGCTTTATCTAATGGAAAAACACTACTATATAAGGCAAATATCGTCCTCTCTTGCTCAACCAAACCACTTAAGGAAAAGGAGCTATTTTACCTCACAGAACACAGGAGTTGCTGGTCTGCCACTGTCTCCATCTTTTAGTTTGTTTGTGTTTTTGTGTGACTTCCTTTTAAAAGGATAGTTCAGATTCACCAAAGTTGCACAATAAAACAAACTAACCAGCTGTGGCAGCTGTAGACCAGCAACTCCTTCAGGGAAATAAAATTACTATTTTTCCCTAAGTAGTCTGGTTGCCTTGGAAAGAGTAATATTAGGCTTATATAACGATGGTTTCCTGTCAGATAAGGCTGCCTGGCAGCAAAGTAAAGCAGTTAAAATATTCTAAATATAGCATAAACTTAAACTGATATAGTTGGACTTTTTTTTTTAAAGGGAAAGAGTTCTCCTGTTGCAAAATCTGTTGTTCTTCCTGCATCCAGTGATGTCACTTGGTTTAATGTAATGCATCCTGGTACATGTAGGCTCTGCTGCATTGCTCTGTGAGCAGGAAAACTTAGTGTTCTTGGTCAGTATAGCTCTCCCTGAGGAATTTATTGTTTCACAGGGCTGCACTTACCATCAACAATGTCTGGACATCCACATGAAAGGTGCCAAATTTTCCCTTTCAGTTGACCCCGTTCACAGCATCGCTTCTGGTACTCCTCTCTCTCCAAAGTGGGGGCATGCTGACCTCCATCTATTATAATTAATACAATGCACTGAATATCTGTAAATTCAGCTCCTCTTCAAATAATCAAAACTATCTCTTTAAATGCAGAAAAGCACACTGACATACTGCTTGATTCCCAGTACGTGTCATTAGATATAGCATCAGTTGTGACTGGGCATGCTGGGCACGAGAGCTTTGTGTTTACTTCGCCTCGCACTCCCCCACAATCCTGAAGTTATCAAGTAGGATGAATTGAAGAATTTGTGCAGACTAAGCTGATGCTACTCACCTACATGCTTTAAGATTTTTTTCAAGGTACCGGGCTTGACTCATTCCTCTGAATCTTACATCTTACAGTGTAAGTTTCATTGGTTTAATCTCACCTGTGGTTGCAGTAATGTGCAACATGCACAGACTGATCTTGGGCATAGAAAAACGATTAGGTATTAGGCCTGTCTGCGCGGCTATGCCTGTCAGCATACAGTACTCTCGGGGTTGTTCGCTGCTTACACTTCTTGTATGTGGTTCAGAACACATCATAACAAGTCTCATGTGGAATTGGGAACCTGTAGGAGAGGGATTTAGATGTGTCGCCAACCAACCTATGCGATTATTGAGGAACTGCATGAGAGCTCAGCACACCAGCATGAAGAATGAGATTTGTAATGTAGAGATGCGGACGCAATACGACAACACAAAAATGCGGGAATGCCCACTGGCCTCCTTCCCCGAGCTTACATACGATAAGCTGCAACTATCGTGTCTTGAGCCGCCAAGATGGTGTGTAACACAGCCTCATCTGGCCAGGGCAGTGGGCTGTGACATTTCACCCCCCTGCCAAGAGGATCCTTCTTCTATCTTCTCTCTCCAAAGCCCCCGTGGCCTCTAAGAGCACCGTCAGCATGCAGCAGTCAGCTGAGGCTGATTGAATTAACTGACACAAAATGGATTCTACTTACTCAACCTGCTGGACACATGAATGCATCACTGACAGACTTTGAATCCAGGCGATGCGAGAGAGCGTGTGTCTAATACAGGCTTCCACCAGGATACAGGGAGGCAGCGGCTCACACAGCCATTAGGATAAACACATTCACAGCACCGCATCAAATACCACTGCACTCTGAGAAATACAAGGTGCTAACTAGAACCATAAAGGGTTCTTCAGTTTGTCTCAGTTTGTAGAATCTTTTATTAAGGTTTGACTTGGAATCCTGTCAGAGAATTCGACCTAGAACCCAACATGAAGGGTTAGAACCACCTATGAGAGGTTTCACCCAGAACCTACTATAAGAGATTCTACTGAGAACCCTTCTGTGGTGTAATGTTTCCACCCAGAACCATCGCTGGGGGTTCTATCTAGAACCCTTCCACCTTCTAAGGGTGCTAACAGGAACCCACTCAGAGGGTTCTATCAAGAGACATTTTATATTCCAAGGTTTTTATCTAGAACACACTAGAAAGAATCCTTTTATATCACACAAAGAACACAACAAACACAAAGAACAAAACCTTTCTTCTAAAAGGGCTTCTTAAAGGAACCCTTAATCTTACAAAGAACCCTTGTCAAACATTTTTCTTCAGAAGCAAATGGTTCTAAGTAGAATCTCAGCTCTTCAGGATTAACCCTTTTGGAAACCTTATTTCTGAGAGTGTGGGACAGTATGAACCTTCGACTGTGGCATAGAGTTCTCCAAAACTCTTGCTTCTGCGCTGCCTCAAAGGCTTGGGTTGCTTGGTGGACGTAAATGTATTTGCTTCCTGGCAATGAGGCAGCGGTAGCCTAAGGTTAGAGAAACAGGCTTGTTACTCGAGGTTGCTCAGGAAGTTTGGGTTGTGGAAATTAATTAGAAGCACTTTCCTGTGGTTGCAGCAGGCAAGCCCTCAAGCATGAGTGAACACAATTGCATATAATCCTCCTTTCCCTACAACTATAGCCCCAAGGATGTAAAATGGATGTGAGCTATGAGCAAACATACCCAGTAAAATAAAATGTAAACTTCCCATGAAATCCACAACAACATCAACCATTAGTGCCATAAACATGATGCGGGGGTGCACTGAGGAGAGTACCTATGATAGAAAATACTCAAGAGCACTAATGGATGTTTAGACCATTGTTGATGTTCCATTTGTTGCTCTCAAAGCCCCTGGGCACAACATACAGGGTTGCTTGCCGCAGGAATTCTCTGAACTTTTCCCCTTTCCTGGTTGTACTGTGGCACATGTCTGTGCAAATTCCTATTAAATAATAAGAGAAAAAGATTTGGGGACATCTGCAGGGGAGGAGGGGATTGTTTTGTGAGATAATGTGTATTGAAATATTCAAATAAGGAAATCTACTGAACAGACGAACAGTGGAATTAATCTGCCATTGAACCCTTTATTAAAGGACCAGTGTGTAAGATTTACCCGTCCCGCCCTCACATTTCCAGCATATAGGACAGAGATTCTTAACTTTTTCTAACATAAGTGTCATTTCAGATGGTGAGGACCACCTTCCACAAACCAATCCAGTTTCATGTCATCGCATCTGAGGGGAATGTTAGCTTGCTGAAGTGTTTGCTTCTGCATACCTGATGATGTGTCCTGAATTTTTGAGCACATACGGATATAGAAATAAGTAGTTTTGGAAATTATCCAAAAAAATTCTAAATTTTGATCTGACCATTTGGAAGTGCCACTGCCTGATGTAGGAGAACGTAACTTGCAAAAAATCCAAAAGGCTATGTTTCTTTTTTTTTCCTTTCTTTTTTTTTTTTATGATTCCCGAATCTGTTTTTGATTGCTGGAGTGATTATTTTATGTGTAAATAATTGGCACTTTGTCTGTTAGCTTGATGCTAACACATAATGAGAATTACCATAAATGAGAAACAAACATTTGCAATATTACACTGTAATATTATCTTAAATGGGTCCATTTTACTGAACATACATTAAACAACATGTGTGCTCATATTTTCAATGGAAATGAACTAATATCTGCTGATTTCACATTGCTAACTTAATCTGCTACAGCTTCGACACTCCACACTGAAGACCTACAGGAACCTCAAAGGGTCAAAACTCAAACTCAAAATTCTTAATGGGTTCAAAGATACAGCCATGGGCTCTTTTAATCTTGGCATGACATCTTTATTCTTTTCATATGGCACTAATTTGCTGAACTGAAGAGCTTAATGTAGCTGTTTACTTCAAAAAGTATTTCATTTAGTACTTTTATATGCAGTATAGAAATACTCCCTGTGGTCTGATGTTAAAACACCAAATAAAATTCACAATAAATCATAACATCAAATTGGCACTCAAGTGTCGTGATAGTATGGAATTGGGAGATAAGTGTATCGTCTCAGCCCATTTAGAGTCTGTGTTTGGTTTGACCATTCTGAGCGTACATAGCGGTGCAACATGGAGGCATCCATGGATGAGGACCCACACCCTCTGTAGATATAGCAGTAACAAAAACTTCCTACACTAATGAAAACACACTTGTGAACATTATATCCCATTTCTGCCAATAAGTCCCTGTAAATCTTACACACTGGACCTTTAAAATAACCTTTAACCTATAGTTACTGCCCTGGAAGTCTCAGCTGTATGTTACTGTACAGACTAATCACTTTTTCTTCTCTTAATTTAGTGTTACTGTCTCCACAAGGAGATATTAGAGAAGAAACCCACATTTGGAGCAGCCCAGGAGGATGGGCGTGGGATCAGCCTCTGGGATTGACTCATTGATTCCCTTCAGCCCTTGAGGCCGGGCTTTGAGAGCCACTAGGCAGGTTTCAAGGGCTCTCATTACAGACACGTACATGTAAAGCTGTTCACTGCTGCCTGAAGCTGTCTGCACAAGAACCCTAAATTGAACGCTGCAGTGAGGATGATGGATAGCCTTGTCGGGGATACAGATGGCTCCTGCAGGGGGTTCGGCCCCCCTATGGGACGAGTCAGCTGGGCTGAGGACCACATGTTGACAGCCAGAACTTCTTTGCAGTGTAACAGAAGGCACCACAGAGCCATCTATGACTGCTTGGAGACCATGTGTATCTCTGGGATGGTGAGGTAGTACCACACGATCAATAAAGCAGCAGAGTGTGACACTAACAGCTCCAACATGCATGTTATCCATTCCTGACTGTGCATAGTCATGTCGGATGTGAGACTCCCCTCTGGAAACTATAATCCCAACTAAAACCTATCTGCTGTGCCATAATTACACTGTAATATTGTAATAAAACAGGTTTGAATAAAACTCTTTTTGGAGTATTTTAGTTGTTGGAAATTTAAAAAAAAAAAATTAAATATATGAGCTTGAGCTTTGTAAATATTATGTCTTTCAAAAATGATTTAAAAATAATAGAAATAATTAGTAGCACAATTATAAGCAATTATTAACAAATCATTTATATGCATTTGTAAATTGTTGATAATTTAAACAAAGAAATAATTTGATTATAAAGTCATTTCTATTTATTATATGCATTTATAGATAATTATAATTTGCTGGTCTATTTATAAACCATTACAAGTACAAATATAGATGCACACATAATACACTGTACAGATCTGACCAGAGATGTCATTATCTGTATTTGTGTCTGTGTCTGTTCCACCAGCAAAATTATCTGAATCTATATTCGGACCCGAAGTGGGCGTGGTTTAAAGTCAAATTAAAGTCAAAAGTCACAGACATTAAATCCGGCAAATGTCAATGCATCAAACTGATTAAGTAAGTTTTATGAACTGGACCTGGACCCACTTCAGTTGGGGGACACTGAGCAATAAGAAACGGAAAAAAGTTTTATAAATCGAAAGATTCTGTTTTGTATTGCAAATAAGAACTCTTCACAGCAAAGGTATAAAAAATTATCTTTCATTTGAAGGGAGTAATTTGAAATTGCAACGATCCTGCATTCATGTTTCTTGATGTTTGTCTTTTTGTGTTAGTTTTTAGTTGTTCTTTTCAAATCAGTTCAGTTTCAGTTCGTTTCCAGAGTGAGTTTGCTCGTTCCATTAGCACTATTCAGTATTTGTTTTAGTTGTTTATTTTTTGTTTTTTAGGTGTAATATGGGGTGTGTTTGTCAGGGGCAAAACCTTCAAAGTTCAGAATAGGTATCACAATACAAACACAACACAGCTGACTCACAGTCATGTTCCAGTCTCAGTAAAAATATGCACCAGTGTCTACTCATGCTTAAATGCGTAACATTGTTTCATTTAGGGTTTTTTTTCTTTTTTCTTTTTTATATTTAGTCTAATTTTTACATTTATTTCAGTCAACTGAAGTGTTTTTTTTTTCCACAACTAATTTAGTTTTCAGTTTTAGTTTCGTTGTAAATAAATAAAATCAAAACACTGAAAATGATTTGTTCCTTATAAATAAACTACTTGTGCCTGCTTCCTTGGAAAGATGACTACATTTACATACATTCACAGTTTTTATCCTTATATATATTTTACAAAATAAAATATTCCAGTT
>JAJHUR010084738.1:0-16506 GCA_027495735.1 Lutjanus campechanus
AGTTGTTCTTTTTCTTTGTTTTTAATATTCTGATAAAAATAATAAACATTGTATCGTGGACTTTTTATCATGGTATTTTCACACCGTGAGTTATTGGTATGCATCATCCCTAGTGTTTACAAGTGTTTTTTTCTCTCTTACTGTCTCTCTCCCTCTTCTCCTCTCATCCACTCCGCCTGCTCTGCAGAATCCTCTTTCCAGTAACACCTGTATTAATAAATTTCAATCATGCCACTGCCTCGCCAGTGTCCGTATTTCCAAACTACTAAACACATCTACATCACCAGACCGGCACAAAGAGAAACCTTTGAATTATTCATATCTACATCAATAAATCTGAAGACACATACAATTAAACTGCATCAGCTCTATAATTCATGACCCCCTCCGATGAAAGGTTTTCACCTGTCAAGCCGATTTTCCACAGAAAAGCATCTTTTCCTGCACCATGTCAGACTGCCATGCATGAACAAAGACGCACTGCAACAAAGACAGAAGACTTCCTGCAGCAGCCTGCCTGATGAGCTGCTGGTGTGATGCCCCCCTGCTGCCAAGGAGCTCGTGTGTGCCTGCTCCTGTGATTGTGAAGGGCACAACCACACCCATACAAACCCATTTTACAAAAAGGGCAATCAAATGCCAGCAACAAATGGCACTGGTCTAGAAATCAAGAGCAAGCTAAATTAATTGTTGCTCCTACCAACATCAAGAGAAGCCAGTTCAAATGTTCACGCCACTGTAAAAATAAGCCCTGATCGTTACCTTATTGTCTGACATTTCTGAGACTCCAGGACCCGGCAATAACAGAGACGATCCCCAGAAATCAAAAGGAGGTATTTTATTTTCCAGGAGGAACATTGTGAAAGAATTCAAATCTAATGAGTGGAGCCACAGAAGGGGTTTGTTTGTGATAATATTATGAAAACTGATGGCATACACCTGAATAAATATGCCTATTTTCATCTCTGCAGGTGTGATATTCTATGCTGAACAAAAGCAGCCCTGGTATGGTGGGGAAAATAATAATTATTACAAGTGTATTTGTGTTAAAGTTCAATGAAATTTTGAATAATAGACTAAAGGTAATCTAGGCTAATCACACCTTTGGAGGTTCACAAAGTTATCCTGCTGTGCAAACATGCAAATTATAGAGGCAGTTTAGAAAAGTATGAGTTGTGATAAATGATTACAGTTTTGACAAGCTAGATAAAATATGACAAACGGTGTGCAGGTGGTGACGGGCCAAAATTCTCAGGGGGCTGATTGTTATTTTTTGTTAGCGTTTGTGTCTGTCCAGAAAATGGTAACTGGCAATTCTCCACAGCCATCTGGCGACCCTTGGAAATCATCTCGTGACCCCCTTTGGGGTCCCAACCCCCAGGTTGAGAACCACTTGCCTAATATATTAAAACTTAAAATTTTACACAGCATATCATGACCACTTTGGATGATGCTTTAGTGCTAGAGAGACTAAACTGACTCACTAGGCGTGTCTACCCAGTATTTTAGGCTAACACAGAGAAAATTTAGCTATGTCTGACTTGATTTGTAGCAGCCTACACGCCTCTCCTCGTGAGATTTTTCCTGTTTAATCAAGTTCCTCCTTGTGCTTCAGAACCACATTCATCTGCTTGCCTGTCTACTCTCATCCAGCTTCAAGCCCCGCCTTAGCCACTCCCTCATCCACCCAGCTCCTGTCTCCCCTGCCATCACTCACCGCCCTCTGCCTCCGCCAAGGTGCCTCTCTGCTCCCTCCATCTCCATTTTTCCATTTCCTCCCGCAGCACAAAACCCTTTTATTCCATCTGCCCGCTGAGCCTGAGTCTGCTTTTCAGGAAGCTTTTCTGTTCCACTCCAAATTGGAAAAAGAAACCACATTTCAAATTGTCCCCGTGGCTTCAGATCGATGGGTGCACTACAGGTGTAGCGGCGGCTCAACAGGGGCTCGGGATGTTGCAGCTTAGCGGGCTAAAGAAGAAAGCAAAAAAAAAAAAAAAATGCTGACTGTGAAGTTGATCAGGTGAGTTCTGCCTGACAACCAAAAGCCTCAGATCAAACTTCTTAAGCAGGGAAATCTGTTCCTGTTCGGGTCTCCCACCATGACAAAAAGATCATTTTCATCTTAACAGAGTTATCACTGATTTAATAGAGATGGAAATCTTGTAACCCTGAGGTGGTGGGATTGCTTCCTGGGAAACTTCTTTAATCTCAGCATGAAATCAGTATTTCTACAGTAGGAGTCGGGTGGTTATAGTGTTCATTAGCATAGGAAACATATTCACCTAAAAGATAAGGTTCGGTTTATTGTCATTAATAAATTATTACAGTTCATAGTGAGGATGTAAGTAGTCATGGACGGCTTTTACAATCCTGCAATGCTTTTGAAATTTGGCACTACATACAGTTTAACCTGAGCATAGATGTCTATTATAGTCAAAATAGCCTAAAATACAGTGCCTGGGGGCGATGATAATGATTGTTATTGTTCTGTTGCAGAGTTTCCACAATTTAAATGTTTCATGTGAAATAATAATTCAGCAGAAGAAAGACTTTTTCCTCATTTGAGGACAAAGTCTCTGGAACAATACATCAAGATACATGGTGATCAAATGTGTCAAATAGACAATAGACTTTACTAACGTTATTTGACCAAATGGATCGAATTCTGATGGTGAAGCAAGTCATTTTGCAGCAGTTGTTTAAATCTGGGGATAGATGTGTGTCTTATTTGAGAATAAAATGACATTTTAAAGGAGCATTAGGTAGCAACTGCACATGCAAAAATTTGTACAGCAGTCCAAACAGCAACTTGGCTCCACAGACTGTACATTAAATAGGTTGAAGTCCTATTTAATGTACGATCTGTGGTTGGAGCAAGTTGTTTACTCTCAGCTCCTCCTCCCCATATGTGAGGAAAGCTCTCCATGCTGCAGGAGCACATGCACCACATTGTAATTTGAAAATAACAAGTGACGACGAGTCCGACACTGTAAGTTGATCAGCTGTTCATAACTGTCAGTTGTCTGTCAAAGTTCAGCCTGTTATCCTGAAAACAAAAGCCCCCTGCTCTGAAAATACACACTTCTGGACTTTGAATTAAGTCTCACTGCCTGCCAGAATCCATTAACAAATTGCTCACGTTAACTGTTACAGACATTTTCTCCTATTACAAGATTATTAATGATTTCTTACGACTCATAAACAGACATTTACTCATTCGGCGAACAATCAGCATTGATTTGAACTCCAATTAGCATGAATTGGGCATATAAAAATAGTTACTCCATCCCAGAATAGATATTTCAAAGGAGCACACTGCAGCGCAGCGTTGTTGTCAGAGAAGAGTTTCCTTGATCTCTGATGACATATCATGGTAATTTTATGATTTATTACATTAAATATATTACAGATTTCTCCTTTAAACAGTATTTCAAAAACACAAATACAAGCTCTTAAAGCATTTTATTACAAAATTCATCTTTTGTTTTTCCTGCCCAGTAAAATAAAAATGACAAAATACTCAAAGGTAATGAAATACATATTTTAGATACCTTTAATCGACATACTGCTCTTCTCTTTGCTTTTGCAGCACCTTTCATACAAAAGAGGAGAACATAACAGCAATAGAAACAATCTTTAGATAAAAAGGGTAAAAGAATGTAACAAAGATATCAAATAAAGACATAAGTTTAAAAAAAAGATAAGATAGAGACAAGATTATTAAAAAGAGTTCCTTCTACAGAAGTTTCTTGTCTAATTTTGTGCAGGAAACACTTCACTGTATTTATGTAGCTCATTTTGAAAACATTTAGCAAGCCTGCACTTCAAGACCGACAGGGGACGGAACATAATCAAGCAATCAGAAATGTATGAAGGTGCTGAACCAAGAGTGTTATAATAAGCTAATACAATAATTTTTAAAAATTAATTTTAAGAGCTCACATTTCAGCAGCTTATGCTGGTTGGTTCTTAAAAATATATATATAAAGTTGGTCATCAATACTCAAAAAATGAAAATGACAACCTGCTGGTCATGTCGGTTTTCATCTCAAATGTAGCCTGTGACTGAGAGTTAATGAATATAAACAAGTCTTTTTCACAGAAACCCCAGCAGCAGGACTCTCGTCTCTAATGCTATTAAAATGTGCAGCCTGGGTCTCCTCTATTATCAATAACTGAAAAACATATTACAAGACAGAAAAAAAATTACACAAGCTTTCAGAGTCAAATGAGACTTTTCCAAATGACTTCTCAGGTGAGCCGCACAGTGTGTCAGTGTGAGCTAACGGGTTTGGGACAGGATGATCCTCTTTTTTATTTACGGCTCACGGAGATGTTATTCATTATGACAAACTGTTCTGCCCCCAGCCGGATGAATTAAATTTTTAAGTTACAGAATTCTGTGGTATTTGGTTTTAACTGAAGCTACTTAAGCTTCAGTTTGCTATTTATCTTCATTGGGCTCTGCTCAGCCTCTCCCCAGGGCGCTCTGTGGCTGCTGTCAGGTTATACAGTAAATCGTGACTGTGGTTTTAAATCCTCGCAATGGTCCCTGCAGCAAACGGCAAAGTGAAACAAGCAGGATGCAGTATTTCCAGAATCCATATCAGCTTCCCCCAAAACATTGTGTGATGGAACCATAATGCTGCCATAAAACAGCAACGGCTTTCAAATGCTGTTAAAGGCAACTCTGAACAACAATCATCCTCTGCACGGCAGCAAAATCAACAAACAATCCCCTCTGAATATAGCCACATGTTTATGTAACTTAATGCAGAGATACAGTGTTTTATCAGCATCTTTTTCTTAATAAGATTTATGTTGTATAATACTCTATTCCTAAAGCTTATACAGCCCAACAGTCCTGTCTCCTAGAAATTATACAAGTGAAGTGCAACAGCAAATATATTTTGAAGGAAACATAATACTGACTGAAATACATTTTTAATTAACATAATGAGGAGTTGCAAAAATATTGGGTCACTCTTTATTTTACAGAACACTAATATGACATAACAAGCTGTAAGTACTTTGTATTGAATCAGACAAAAACTAGACATAATATGTTTTTTTTATAAGACAGTTATATCCTAACTAAATACATCTAACTGTTCACTAATGAGACGTAACCAGACATACTTTGAATACAATAATATGCACTTTAATAGACACTATCAGACCTTTATTGGTCTTTCTTAGTAGGTAACACAATACACACATTACAACTGTACTGTAAACTAAAGTCACATATCGGCTGGTCAAGTATGAGAAGCCAAGAGTGATGCCTACTTCTTTGACCAGATCACATTATCTGCCAACAATATTATAGTAAGTCTGTACAGTTACCCATTAGGGTTGGGCGATTGCATGAATCTATTGCCTGTCGATGATGGGCTGAATCCATCGCCGGTTGGAGTTTTTGGCCGATTTTTGGGGTGATATTTGTCATTTTATTTTGCTAATGAAATGGTCTGCGCAGTGACAGCTGCTGCTCCGTGCTGCACCCTCATCCAGCGGCCCAGTGCAAACCCACTCAGCCGGACCACGAGTGCACTAAGCAGGGTGAGGAGTGAGAGATAAATAGCCTGCAGACTTTTCAAGCAGTGAATTAAGGATTTATTTTGACTAAACAGAGCTGGTGGTTGTTGGAAGAGTGGGCAGACTAAAAAAAGATGGTTTTGGTGAGTTTTACATGTGTCGAGTTTGAATGAAGTTTGTTTTACAAGGACTTAACAAGCAAATTAAGCTTGTCTTAGCTTGGTAAAAGAGAGAAACTTGAATTAAGAAGGTGTGCAGTACATTTCTCTGTTTAAAAAGGAAAATAAGTGTAATGATATATCATTTCTTGATACTTTGTGAGTTTATTTTGTTTACTGAACGTAGTGAACGTATGTGACATAGAGAATTCGTCGCTTGCGCACATCTCCCAGCCGACACTCAAGAGGATTACCAGGGATATTGTCAATTACCGATGGATGGGCTAACAATGGTTGACTGGAAAATTTTAACATATCCCTCATCCTATTACCCACAGAATAGACAAGCTATTCCTCTATAATTTTGGCCTCAACCTGGTAGATTTTGTTCACATATTGTTTTTAAATTGGAAAATAGCAGATATATGGTTTCACTTTAATTTACAGTACAGTTCTATTGTAATGTGTCCCTAATTACACTCTAATAAAGTCTAATAAGTGTTGAACAGGAGTCTAATACTGTCTAATAAAGGACATATTATTTCAAGTGTCCAATTTGACTCAAAGTACAGCTTATTACATCTTCTTAGTGTGCTGTAAAATAAAATGCAACCAATTTTTGATATTGAACATATCAGTGAAATGTTCACTGACAACATATTTCATTTGTTTTCTACCAAAATAGGCATTCTTGTAAGATGCTATCCAGTAGTAGTGACTGTACCATTACTCAAGTCAGCAGTGACTTGAGACATGAGATTTATTTATTAACATAATATTTAAACGAAATGACAATCTTTCCTAACCTGTACCAAAGTGCTTTTTTTCGCCTAAACTTACTAAAAATCACAATATTTCCCTCATTTTAACCAGAGCGCATTTGTTGCAGGAGTCTGGACCTGAACACTGGACTGTCCTCCACCTCAACCACTATCTTGAGAACTGGGTTACACAGTGTAAATGTATTGTTGCCTTTGAACATAATCCAGGCAGGAATTATGTTGTCACCACAACGTAAATTCAAACAATGTAGTAATATACAAATGTAATTTAAAGGTGACAGGGGTGTATGTAGACCTAAACATTAAAGGTCCAGCATGTAAGATTTACAAGAATTTATTGGCAGAATATGGCAGCAATGGAATATGATATGATGTTTTCATGAGTGTGTAACCGAAAAAGTTTTGCAGCCACTGTAGAATCTCCTGCATGCTTGGAAGGGGAGGGTGAGACGATATGTTTAAAACATGCAAGCTCACCGATAGATGCCCCTAAATCCTACACACTGGTCCTTTATCTCTGAACTGAATCATACTTTGAATGAAGAAGTGGTCAGAAGAATCCCAGTGAATTATAAACTTTGGCATTATTTGTGGTTTATTTTGGGTCGTTGGGTGAAATCCTTCATCAACTTTATGACTAAAGTCCTAAATATTCATAATACTTCAAATGGATTGAGGAGACTGAGCATAAAATCTGCCATATATGTCAAAGCTCCATCTCTTCCTGCTCCACAAATAATAATAGAGCTGCCTCCCTGTTAAATCATCATTCTCTCCACATATTCTGCAGAAGGTGAGGCTGCAAAGTACAACAACTTCAGTCATAAATAGGTAAAATGTCTCAGTTCTTTAAAGTGTAGGTTTCAACACATTTTGAGCATCACCTCATGCTGGGTAGCTAATCCTTCAGTACGCTTTAAAACTGGTGAAATTATTTTTTTCTTCCAGACAGCCACTGTTATCTGTTCTTATTATTATGGTATGAAAATCAGCTTACAAAGACTGGAAACCTACTGGATTATCCATCAGAGAAAACAGCATGTGGCTTTTTAAGTCACATTTTTTGTTGCATTGTAATCAAACAGAGAGCAAGAATTGTTTTGACAACAATTCTCTGGTGGTTTGTTCAAGTTAATGAAGAGAGAAAATAAAATACTTTGATCTAAAAATCTATATGTGCTTTTATAAAAATCCATATTGGTTTACTGGGTTTACAGAACCCTTACTGTACTGTACTGTTCTCAAACCTCAGATGATCTGATCTGGAGATATTTGAGAGAACAACTTCTTGTTTTAATTGTGATTTTTAAATATTGTATAATCTTGATTTACATGACTTCACTGACAACTATATTTATATATATTCTTAGAGTAACAATCTCAAACTGCCAGCCTTTGGTGGAGGGTGCTCATGACATGATGTCCAAAATATAATGTAATCCAAATTTATTTTGTTTTATCTTGCCTTTTTGTTTTGTTTGCCCTTTCAGAATCAATTCAAATAAAAGCACAAAACCGAAAATAGTCAATTCGCTATCTTCATTAGAGCTTATTAAGTTTAAAGTTTTAGTTTATTGACCTTTCAGTGTTATCACAGGTTCATAAAGACAGCTGTCATTAAAAACACAAAATAATTTTGCTGTTACAATGAAGCATCAGTATTGAATAAACCACAACATTTTGAACAGACTAAAATTTTCAAATTGACCAATTTGAAGTGGCAGAGGAGCTGATGAGTTTGTGTCCAATGCACGGCTAAGTTAAAAATGTAGAGAACGTGCTTTTTGTTAGATGTGACAAAAATTTTGCGACGCCTCGAGCTGCTGAACTCGATCTGCACCGCCAATCACGCTCTCTGTAGTACATACCAAACACACCCTTCTAATCTGGTGATCTGTTTAAACCGCTAAAACCTCCCATCTCTCCCTCTGACTGTCAGTGTCATTACTGCCTTGTACTAGTGTTGCTGCCGCTGCCTGCTCTTTTAGCGCCCCCACCACCCCAGCATCGACCTGCAGGCTCTGATGGGGGTTCAAGATTTTTGCCCTTATATCTCTATGTAAACATAATCTGTGAGGAGTGATGAGGTCGGAGCCTACAGATGCCAAACTCTAACTATGTTCTGCTGAAAATAAGATTTTAGTGATAAGTGAATAACATCCTCGTAAAAGCAAAACTACTTTAATGCGCAGTTTTAACATATTTTAACTTTTGCTCAACTTCAAAACCTTGTTTGTGACTTCACTCTGTCATGTAGCTGTCATATACGTATATTGATATTTGTCAAGATATGCAATTTGATACCAGTTTCAAGAGTATCCTGAGAAGTTAATTAAGATAATACTATAAGATAAAAACTGGAATGTAACATAAGCGTTTAACTGTGCAAATATGGCTTGGTTTGGAATATATTTTCTGATAAAAAATATACTGAATAACATCCTATATGTAAACATTTAACTTTTTAAAAATATTAACTGCAAACATGCTTCATCTGCACCTGGGCTGCTAATCCTTCCTTTACTGACAACAATATAATCAGCTCTGGGGGATAACGGGAAAACTTTTACCCACCGCTGAAATCTCGCGGGGTGGGGTGTCAGTGTTAAGCCCTTCTCCTGTGAGATGACAACACCCTCAGCCATTTTGAGTTTGAGACCCCAGTAACAGAAATAAGAGGACAAATACAGACCAGGCAGAGCTGGTGCAGTTCAGAAAATGTATTAGTAAAGTCCATGTATAAATGATGTAAGGATTGATCAGATCCAAACTGGAAGTAACAGTCCAAAGAGAGAAAACATATCCCGTGGGGGCCAAAATCCAAAGCTGACAAAACCGTAGCAGCGAGTCCAAAACAACACAGGGATGCTTAAATGCTTAAATAATGCTGGGATGCTGGACACTAAAGACGAATAAGAACTGGTAACACAGAGACTAAATCCACAGGGAACTAATCAGGGACAGGTGAAACTAATCAGGGCTGGGTTAAAAAAAAAAATCGATTAACAAATTCAAACTGCTTTTCCTTTGCATGGTTCAATATCGATTAATAAAATCTCCAAATCTCCAAACTTTTTAATATGTCTTCTCTCCCATGGATGTGTGGTCCACCCTGGAGTTTTAACCCTTGCTAGTCTCGCTGATGTGCTGCAAGGTGATGGGAGTGAGTTAGAGAGTTACTGTTAATGTAACTGCTTTGGAATTGGAAATTGGAACATCCCTAACTGAATCAATACAGAATCCAATTGGGACCTTGCGAATTAAGTCGAATTGATTTGGGAAATCTGAAATGATACCCAGCCCTACTAATCAGTGGACAAAAAAAGTGGGAAAAAGACAAAGACAGGAAGTAAGGTAAACAGACACATTAGGGGAGACTCTTATGTCCCAATTCATAGTGTGTCAAATGCAGTATGATAAAAATATCAGGATGTACTACTGTATCTGGTTGGACTTTGCAGTATCCAGTAGCCAGCATGCTTTCTGGCTATTCTGACCCACAATCCTGTGTGCAGTGGAAACTACATCACATTGACTGAGCCCCCCAACAGAGCACAGACACATGACAGCTTGAACCCATTCCAAAGGGTATACAATTTCCTTTTACTATGGAATGAAACAGATGTACAGTATGAGGAAAAGGGATGGTGTCATGTTATGATGAAGTAGTATGTCCCAATTGTACAGTATGCATACTGCATGAAACAGTATGTACTTTGTAAGAGAAGCTGCAGTACATACTAAATGTAAAGAGAAAAAGTACATGATTTGGAACGCATCCTCAAACTCAGACACACAGCAACTTTAGTTTTTGACCATAGCTAATAAAAAAAAATCTTAGAGGTGGATTGTGAGGTTTCTAAATTTGTCATTTTAGTGATATTCCCTGTATTGCACCTTTTCCCGTGCAAATGTTTAATATACCTTGTTAAAATTGGGTCAGCTCCAGAGGCACTGTCCTCCAGGTCAACCCAGCACTCCCACTGTGCCGCTGAAGTGAGTATGAAAAATATTTCCATAAGTGACTCAGTTAAGTATTACATTATGTTATATTTTTTTTATCCGGTGTGTCATATCACACATTTCCCTGTTCTTGTGCCATGTTTGTACGGTAATCCTCCAGTTCCACAGTTATTACTGCGCTGTGTGTGTCAGCGGGGCTGCTTCTATTCTCAGTGGAGATATCGGCACCTGCTCCATGTTCCCTTGTTTCCAGCTGAAAGTAATCCAGCCATCAACACAGCCCAGAATGAGGAGTCATAGGCTCCAGAGGTGAGTGTTCCTCATCCCTGATGCTTTATTGAACCTTCTTTTGTTTCTTGCCCCACAAATGCAAAGCAGGGCTCAGTCTAGTCTGTTCCTACCAGCATTCTACATCTTTGTTTCTTTTGTTCGATTCTTCTTCATCTGTTCAAAACACACATATGACGACACCTTGGCTTTTCACTGTCCTGCCCTCGACCCATGCCACCATTTAACAGCCACATAAAAGTGTTGATATTAATGGTAATGCCTGCCCTAGTTATGTGCACTACGGCATGAATTATCATAATAGAATGATGGTTCACACAAGGTTATTCTATTAGCGTGGTGGTCAACCCCAGGGTCTAACGCTGCATCCTAATTCCAGGGGCTTCGTCCTTTGGAGTCCACAATTAAGGAATGAATGTTTCATAAAGGTTTGACAAGAAAAATACAGCCTTTTATTCTGAATTTAGAGGGTGAAACAGGTGTATCCTCTCAGTGTACGACAAATCGATTTGCGTGTCAGTTAATGATGTAGTCAGCCAATCCTTGTTATTTTCTGTTGGGAAACATCAGTGACCATGACACACACAGTATTCATCAGGTATTTGCCTTCAAGTAGTCATCCATCACCAGTAAATACATCACTTTACCTGGATCAATAAAAAGCCGCGGTAAAGGTAAATAATGGAAGCCAGCCATTAACTCCATTGTTGTTTGCTGTCAGTATTCTGAATACACCATTAATCATGGGACATTATGGATAAACATAGGTTACAAGGTGGTTTTTCCATTAATTTGTGACATCGTTTGTCAGTTGTCTGTCATGTGTTAAGGAAAATGTCACACCTGTCATGGTAAACTACAACAGTCTTGTAGTTTCTCAAGTTTTATTTCCAGCTCTATCTGCGGTTTGATGGTAACTACACACTAAGAAACACTGGGTAGAAAACCACCCAACAGATCCTGTAACGCAACAATAATGAAAGAATAATACTGACACTGGGTCAAAATGCCCCACTGCTGCTGGGGTTGGGGCTGGGGTGCTATATTGACCTGGTCTGGGTCAGTTTTCTGCCCAGTGGTAAACTCCTTGGGCCACAAAAAACACAGTGTTAGCTTTGGTTTTCTCTGCAATGTCAGATCTTTTTGGGAGAAGGCTCAGTCTGGCCTTCAGGTCCTCAGAAAGATATTTGGGCTGTATAAAACAATGTATAGACTCTTGCTGAAGTAATTCTTCCCAGTCATCACTCATGACCCACTAGAAGTGTCATGACCCACTAGAAGTGTGGCGGTGTCTGCAGACACCCTGCCCTCTGCCTGAATTTTCTTATTTCGCTGTGCTTGAAATGTGTCTGGATGTCAGCCTTTGGGCCAGTAAGAGCGTGCAGGGTGTGAGTGCTCTATAGCAACGTTTTGATGAGGTGGCAGATAGTAAGCACCCATTCAAGAGGAAGATACAAAAATGGTGGACACAGCACTGAAAAATGAAAATACAGCAGGGCTAAATGCCAAGCGGACAAAGTTCATTCCAGAGTGAATCTGTGGTCAGCTTTCACCTGCTGATGAGCACTAAAGGATAGGATGGGGAGGAATAGCAATGCAGATCTTGACCCCTAGGCTCAGAACCACTGTTGTAAAGTATGGCTAAACTACACGAGTACAAGTAACTGTTGGTTCCATGGTGGAGGTTTCAAAATAAATACTACTGAAAATACACATGCATGCTTCACTGTGTTCACTAGTTGTGTAAATACTGACAGCTTTTGAATGTGTCTGTCCTTTAGAGAGCTGTGTAGCAGTCGGTGGATGGTGCATCTGGCAAACACTCATCTATGCAACATTCTTATTTAAACAGACATGTGGGCAAGAGGAAGAATCATGCATTTCAAGTTCCTCCCTCGAGGGACAAACTCACAACCTTCTGGATTAATAACACAAACAGACACACATGCGGCTTGGCACACATGAGCGCATGCAGACGGAGGGACGTACGGACGTCCGCACCTTCAAACTCCTGAACACACTGCCTTATAATCCAGATAACACATGCTGCTGATATACAACATATGGAACACGGACCACAGAACTCCTGGGAAACCATAGCAACCACTGATTAAAGAATCTGTGTGCTTAATTGAGCAGCTGTTTTCCCACAATTCACTGTCCTGCCCTGTCAAATATTGAATATGATAAACCAGCACAAATATGGTGACTAGCCATCCCAAAAATATAGAAATGCTGTAAAAAAACATTAATTTTTTTATTTTTTATTTTTTAAATTTTTTTTTAGTGTGTGTGTGTGTTTTTACTGGTCTGGTGCCCGTAGGCAAGGACATATCATCAAACTGTCCTCCAAACCAAGCTGTTGTGGTGCTAAATTAGTTCTGCTGCAGCGTTAAATTTATGGTCAGATGGGGAGTCCAGTTTGGTTCATAGATTCTCGCAAAGAAAACGTATACATATAAATTATCTTTGACACAGAGCTCGGAAGATATAAATCATCTATGATGCAGCAGTACAAAACCAAACTAAGCACAGGTGGCAGAGCAACTAAGAGCTACAGAAATGATTTCAGAGTTGTTTAGCCACTGTGGCAGCCATCCAGCTATGGTAGGAGTTCTCAACCATGCATACAGAGGACCTTCCACTAGAATGTAAGATTTTTAAACCTTTTTCTTGTATGTGAATGCTCAAACCACTGTTCTATTCAGTGGCAGAGCTGGATTTTATGAGGGGCAGGGGCAAAAAATAAAAAAATAAAAAGGGCAACAGCCAAATGCAGCGGGGCACTGCCATGATGTATTCATAGTAAAACATTTACTAATTCTGGTTTAGATTATGATTGTTTTATTATGTAACCTAAAAAACAGCAACCATCACTGTAATTGAAAAATACAGGGAACTTTTAACTTTTTAACCATTTAGAAGCAAGCAGACACCAAAAAAGTTCCTAGAATGTTGGGCAGCCCAGTCCATTGCATTTTTTCCACTGGAAGGGAACCATGTTTTGTGCATTGGAAGGACCACCAAGGGGGCACTTTTTCCAAGTTTAGTCTACTGGAAAAACAGCTTAGAGGAGACTTGGAGGGGCACCTTAGAAGGTACTTTATCAAGTTCTTTGGACATTGGGCCATTGGGCCAAGGAAACTTTGTCACATCTCACCTGTTGGAAGGGCACCCTTGGGGGCACTTTATCATGCTTTATCTTCTTTAAGGGCATCCAAGAGGGTACTTTTGCTGTTATGTTTATGTACATGGGGCAATTGCATCCCCTGCCCCCACCTTGAGTGCGTTAGTGGGTCTTATAGCATAATTTATTAATTTATTATTTTTTACAAAGGAATAACGCATTGCAGGGGACATTCTTGGCAGTGGATGCAGGTGCAGCAGTAGCTGCCATCACACAGCCCCTTTGCCTGGCAGTCAGTGATAGCGCTGCCCTCACAGTACAAAGCACAATAGGTGCTGACCAAAGTCTCATCCTCTTTTACCCTCGCGCTGTGTTGCCATCCTGGATGCCGATACTGTCATTCTGTGGCATCATCTTACACTTACTTTTTTAATCCTTTCTGTTGTCATTCTTTATTTTCTGAATGTCTCATTGATCATCGATGATCATAGCCCTTCCCACTGTTACTTGGAGTTTTTGTTTGATGGATTTCCAAACCCACATGAGAGGGTTGTCTTTGTCTTGCATGTTCCCGTAAACCCACATGAGCATCTTATTTTTCTCTCTGCGAACAGAAACATAGCAAAAATAAAGCAAAAAAAATGAATGCAAAGAGACACAATGATTAATTTATAAGATAATACTGACTGTGCCAGCTCTCAGGGAGGTTGTTCTGAAGCCAAGATCCCTGATGGCAAAGACACACTGCCTATAGATTGTAGCTTCAGAGCAGCCAATAGAAACCTGACTGTGATTTGGAATGCTGTGCTACATCTTGGCAGCAAATTCATTTATTTAATAAAAAACGATCAGTAAAAGTAATTTGGACTTTTATTTCTATAGCATCAAGGCTGCAGTTAGATAAGGAAAAAATATTCAAGAATTATGGGGTCACTGATTAATCTACAGACATTATTTGCTTGTAAATCTGCTGAAAAAGCACGAAAGTTTGTCTTTACTTCTTGTCTAAATGCAGGGTGATTATGTATCCAGTGTTACCTTTTTCCTGTGCTTAACTCTTTTTGTATTAACAAAAACATGATTACAGTCGAAGTACAAACTTCTAAATTTCAAGAACATTTTACACAACACATGGAATAAAATCGCTCCCTACCTCCCTCTCCTCTGCCAAACCCGTCCCTACGACCTGCAGCCTGTCAGTCAATCCCCAGGGCATTTAACGCTATTGGTTATGTCTTGGAGAAAGCATAGATGATATCCTTCCTGTTGTTGTACCACCAGAGTGCTGGCATTTTGTAATATTTCCCCATTAATAGTATACAATTCAATTGGTTTCAGGAATACTGAACTTTCATACTCTTGTCACATAAAAAAGTTGGTATGTTGATACAAAAACAAAATGAGCATTCGGATATATTGTTAAGATACGCAGAGCGCATCTTCATTAAGCCCGGAGGCTGTCGTTTTGGCCAAAATTCCAACTCACCCAAAACGCCGGCCGTCGGGGCCAGAACTGCTCCCTGGGAGGAGACATCATCCCGCCGGCTGTCGTTTTGGCCAGAATTGCCTCTGGTCAAAGACGGCAGCCCTTGGAGCCAAAAGTCAAAAACTGCAAAAAACGTAGACCCGCGGGCTGTCGTTTTGGCCAAAATTTCAACTCACCCAAAACGCCGGCCGTCGGGGCCAGAACTGCTCCCTGGGAGGAGACATCATCCCGCCGGCTGTCGAGATGGCCAGAATTGCCTCTGGTCAAAGACGGCAGCCCTTGGTGCCAAAAGTCAAAAACTGCAACAAACGTAGACCCGCGGGCTGTCGTTTTGGCCAAAATTTCAACTCACCCAAAACGCCGGCCGTCGGGGCCAGAACTGCTCCCTGGGAGGAGACATCATCCCGCCGGCTGTCGTTTTGGCCAGAATTGCCTCTGGTCAAAGATAGCAGCCAAAAGTCAAAAACTGCAAAAAATGTAGACCCGCGGGCTGTCGTTTTGGCCAAAATTTCAACTCACCCAAAACGCCAGCCATCGGGGCCAGAACTGCTCCCTGGGAGGAGACATCATCCCGCCGGCTGTCGTTTTGGCCAGAATTGCCTCTGGTCAAAGACGGCAGCCCTTGGAGCCAAAAGTCAAAAACTGCAAAAAACGTAGACCCGCGGGCTGTCGTTTTGGCCAAAATTTCAACTCACCCAAACGCCGGCCGTCGGGGCCAGAACTGCTCCCTGGGAGGAGACATCATCCCGCCGGCTGTCGTTTTGCCCAGAATTGCCTCTGGTCAAAGATAGCAGCCAAAAGTCAAAAACTGCAAAAAACGTAGACCCGCGGGCTGTCGTTTTGGCCAAAATTTCAACTCACCCAAAACGCCGGCCGTCGGGGCCAGAACTGCTCCCTGGGAGGAGACATCATCCCGCCGGCTGTCGTTTTGGCCAGAATTACCTCTGGTCAAAGACAGCAGCCAAAAGTCAAAAACTGCAAAAAACGTAGACCCGCGGGCTGTCGTTTTGGCCAAAATTTCAACTCACCCAAAACGCCGGCCGTCGGGGCCAGAACTGCTCCCTGGGAGGAGACATCATCCCGCCGGCTGTCGTTTTGGCCAGAATTGCCTCTGGTCAAAGACGGCAGCCCTTGAAGCCAAAAGTCAAAAACTGCAAAAAACGT
>JAJHUR010084739.1:0-27725 GCA_027495735.1 Lutjanus campechanus
CAGTGTTGCAAACTCATAACAGTAGCAGCAGCACAGTAGATGGAAGAAAACCAAAGACTTAAGGCCCGCTGTCGGACCAGGGATGGCACTTCTGACCCTGTGCAGAGGTCAGCTGCTGCTATCGCGCACGCACACAAACACGCACTCAAAACGCTCAAGCTGTCACAAGCAGGGGGAGACCAGCTGTTCCTCATTCGCTCGAAGGCTCCGTTCCCTCCATGGGTTGGCTGGCTTCGCAGAAACCATTAATCCCTCTGTGAACGCAACCGATGGTTTGGAAAGATCAACCATGAGAAAACAGTAAGGGAAGGGTGGGGCGGCGAGAGGGGATGGGGCTCAACAACACTTTTTTCTTTCTCTTGTTATTTATTTATTTATTTTTTTTTTTTGGAGAAAAAACTACTGCAGTGGAAAAATAGATTTTCCTGGCCATATTTCCCCGGGGACACAAACAATACAGAGGCCGAGTGGAGATGGAGCAGCAGATAGTTCATGTAACATTTACCAGGTTCTCAGGAAACTGGAGACACATGACAGAGGGACTGCACACAGATAAGCGTTTAAGAATGAGGTGAACAGTGGCCTTTAACAGAACAGTCATTACAGGCTCGTACAGTCTGTCATTGTTTTGGGTTTGCACTTAAACTCCAACCCATTAGATCGGAAATTAAGCATTATGAAATGAGAGACTACATGCTCGCTTAAACTTTTAATTTGAAGGGGTGAACAGTGTACAATGCACAGCCTTTTCTCAAATATGGGCTTCTACACCTTTTCCCAAAGTCAAGCACTTTTCAAGATTTTTCAAAGTGCATTTCCTTACAGCTGTGGGAAATCATACACTCTACATTCTCAAAATGATTGTTTCATTTCTTCATCACATTAATTCAGATATTACTGCTATAAATGACTATGTTTAGAGATAGCATTCTACTGAAGGGTGACAAATTAAAGAAAAACACGACAAAGTTTAATGTTTCAAAAAGTCAAAAACTTGTCATTCTATATATTATGACTGAGCTACTATCCAAGGTATTTTATTTTTTTTAATCAAAAAGCAAACTATTCAGATAGCAATTTGTTCTGAGAGTAATACACTTATAATTTCAAGCAAGTTCGAAGAACTTTAAAGGATTTCCAGCACATGTACGAACCCTGTTTTTTTAGTTTGTCACCAAACTTTAGGACAATGAGGCAGAGCAATGACCCTAAACATGCAGTCATGGAAAACCAAGTTTAATAAATGGATAAACAATGGAGTGTGCATGACAGACCAAGTCAGTCAGCTGGTCTCATTCCAGCTAATCAGTTGTTTTACATGTTAAAGACCAGACTGAAGGTCAAAAGCCCCCAAAAACAAGCGTCTGCTGATATCTGTGGGTCCAAGACTTCAGCTGACATTAAATATATTTATTCAAGTTTTTGGATATAACTTTATCATAACCATTATTAGTAAATGGTAAGTTGATAGTTTGCTAAACTTTAGCTAACAGTTATTTCACTGTTAACAAAAAGTATTTGTCAATGATAACCAAATGATTTCTAAACCTTTAAGAAATAATTACATCGAGAGATTGACCAGATATTTGTAACACTTTATTAATGGTTTTTAATTAGTTTGTAAACCATGTGACAGTAGCCTACCCATGTAGTTTTTGCACCTGTATTTTGAAAGTCTACCTGGACATTGTATATTTATTATTCCTAATTGGACAGTGGAGCCATGCAAGCACAAGACTTATGCTAGTAGAGGAGTATGTGCAGCATCACAGATTGAAGCACAGGGCCACTGACCGAGTCGCCTGATTTGACAAGTTGGGAGTGAGATCGTGTTTTATATAAACAATATCTGGATGGTTGCTGCAAACTTGCAACTGATGTTTATATTAGTTCGTAGATGGTTAATTAACACTGTGTAGTGCATCTATAAACATTATTTGAATGGCTACAGTAAAGTTTCAACGGATGGTTATGAAATTTTACATTTGCTTAATAAATGTTTATAAAGCATATTTGAACACTCTTTGAAGGTTTAACAGTATAACAACATTTTAATTTGCAACATCAATTTATCATTTATCAATGATGGTTGTAATAAAGTGTTACTAGTTTTCAGGAACCTGTCTGATTAGTTTCTGTGCTCTAAAACTAGGAAGCAATGCACACCCACATAGTCTAAACACTCTCAAATAAAGCTGAAAGTGAACCTCACTGTTTTCAATACAATGTGCTGTAGACTGAGCCGACACCACAAAATGCTTAACTGTCACTCTGTAACAGGCATGGTTTGCATAGCTATAGTACATAAATGCATACATGTGGTTGTGTACGACAGCAATACAAGAGCCTGATTATTATACGGCTACATTCCCTGTAATAACCCCTAACCGAGGCCATGTGAGCTGAAACCTCTTGTCTGTCTCCACTCATTCATATCAGAGGGATTAGTGAGGATGACACAGACTCCCACTGACACGTGATGCCTGGATAGTAGCATCCACACACACACACACACACACACACACACACATACATACATATCCATGATAGGACTCATACGCACACAAACACACACAGATGGCCAGTAGGATTTCCCCACTCTAATTCTCAGCCTATTCCTAGACAGGTAACGTAAGCTGTTAGCCCTCCACAATAAGAGCCGCTGACCTATTACCGCATCAGCAACAAAAAGTAAGGAAGGGGTCAATACACAACGCAATCTGGAAGTAGCAGGACAGTGATACATTTTGTGTTGTGTTGCATATGTAGCCCAGGATACTGAAGTTGAAATAAAACAATGACTATAAGATCAAAAATCTTCTGCTTTCATATTATTATATTATATTAGTCTCTGAAATACACAGAGAAATAACAGGCATCAGATAAACACTGAAGGAATTGAAGCCTTTTCTTTAATGAAGTCACCCAGGTTTAGGGAACAAAAAGTAATTTGGGAGCATAATAAATATTTAATCAGCAGTCAGGCCTGAACAGCAGTTCTCCTCACTTAGGGTTTGGGCAATATGACAGCATATACCACGTAAAGGTATAAATGTGTCCACTGGTAGAGATTTTGGCATCACCGGCAGGCTAAGTAACAAATCTTGGCTGGATTCTTGCGTGGTCATGTGATCTTGCGATGCTCGTAAAGTGATTTGAGCAGCAGCAAGACTGCTTAGCACGTTCTCATGTGACGCGAGTGTAACAGTTGGTGGTGGCAATGCACCTCTAAGCTGCTTTGCCAACCACTGAAGAAGAAGAAAGTGACAAGAAAACATGGAGGAGGAGAGTGAAACTGTAAATAAAGAGAGGGAAGCATCCCAACCGACCCATCCAATCCCAGTGGAGGAGGGGCAGGACAAACACCACAAACTGACCCGCTCATACAAAAACTACTCCTTCAGTCGGGCTTTGTCCAACTTCTACTCTAGAACAAAACTCACAGAGATATTTACTTGCCTACAAATCTCAGAGAGCGGTTGATTAGTCATCTCTACCTTTATGTGCTCTGGCTCTTGCTCCAGACTTCACCTTGTGCTGACATTTTTACATTCAGTATTTGTTGATAACACAAAACTATCTGTGAAATTATGTACTTGCAACACATAAATTAACTGTTTCCTTTTATTTTCCATATCATAGCAACCAAAGCATCTCAGCTGCACCTCCAAAGTGCCCTCAAGCACTCCCAGCTGGGCATTTCCAGAAGAGCCTGGCGTTTTTTAGCAAGGAAAAAGCACTTTGGTGGACACAACCCCTTAAAGCTGAAAGTCACCTTTTATTTTAAAACCCAATGTGTTTAAGCAGAGACAAAACAATGACAGTTATATCACTGTCATGATACATTCTGACTGCACTTTATATGCACAATAAATAGTGCAAATCAAAGGAAGAAAGAGACAGATAGAGGAAACTTAAGGTCTTGTCCCCATGTCCTGCTGTCACATCCAGCCGTCCTCAGATGAAGACAAACACTTCCTGCTGCTGAGAGAGGGACATCTGTGTTCTGTGTTTGTATGGCAGGAGACCGAGGAGAGGGCAGCGGCATTGTGCATTGTGTGTCCGCCACAAACGCTTACGCATGCCCATATATCACAAGACACAAATACAGGCAACATAAGCACTAAATCAAAGCAATAATGAAAAAGCAGTATGACAGCACAGGAAGACAGACACTACCAGGTCTGTAAAACACAGACAGAAATACAGGCGTGTCCAGAAAAGTTTAAGGCCACACGGACACCCGGGGAATGTTTTCTTCCTGACCAGCCAGTGGAAAACAGCCACACTGAAATCAATGTCAGACACCTGAACAAAGCAGTTTAGCCAAGGACAGCTGAGAGCACATTAGGCATGCATCCTCGTGGATGTCCTTCCAAATACAGGCAGGGAAATTAAAATCCCATTCAGGCCCCTCATGGGAGCCATACACTGGAAGGTTACATAACTGTCAGCCGCACCAATGATGGCTTCCTGTCAAAAAGAGAGAAAAAAAGGGGGGGGATCTGCCACTGGCATGTTTTGACTAAAGAGGAGATACAACCTGGGCACAGTGGAACAAAGAGAACAGACTTATACAGGTGAACACGTCAGCTGACATATCCCATATGGCTACAAGGGGCTGCTGCCAAGTTCTGGTCTCTCCTTCCTTCCTGTCAGCGACAAACACACCGCCTCCTAATTCTCCAGCCCAGAAAAGTACAGCTGAAGATGTTCTGCGGATTATCTCCACAAGGAAACCACGTGCTGGCATTTGTGGACACCATGCAAGTGTCCCACCTTTAGTTAATCTACCGGGCACGCACACAACACAGGCTACCAGCCAATGACATCTCTAGCTAGCGGGTTGGCTACTCTGCTTCACGTGACATTGAAGTTACCCACCTGTGCCGCTCTGTGGGATGCCACTGATAGACAACTCCATGGCCAATGCGAGTGCTGCAAGGCGCTCTCCCTACTTTGGGTGGAAGGGAACTGTTGCAACTAAGCTCGACTCAACCGTTTAATGCCATTATTAACACTACTTACGGCTTTAGCCAACCAAGACAGCGCCCAGCGGAGAGGAGCGCACAGGCAGGGCCCTCCCACCTGCACCTTTTTACATGAATATTTTAAGGAGCTACTGATTTCACTGCTGCTTCAAAACTCTGCTTTGAGAATAAATAAGAATTCAACTACATGGAAATGCATATGCCTCAGTGGCTGTGTGTAAATTTACACTTTGATGTAAGACGATAAAGAGAAGACTGGTTTGTTATTGGAAGAACAACCAATTTATTCAGTAGGTGCAAAAGGAATAATGTGTCAACTTTTCATCAATATGCATGTTTGAACATAAAAGACCATGCATGTAATAAGAGAGGCTCTTCACTGGTGGAGGCTCTGCACAAAAATGAGAAGCAATCTCTTGAGATGTTCAGAGAGGGAAAGAGACTAAGAGAAATGTTTTCATTAAGTGCCCTGCAACGTCTTTTTTTTTTTTTCACTCAATTTCCTCCTGCCCTAAACTGCAAATGGCTGCTCAAGAAAGAGTAACAAGTGCACAAGATAAATGTGCAACACTGCATGCAGGACTCCACTTTTTCCCCTTTCCTTAAATGTGAAGATTATCTATCTCTGATTACCGCTGAAACCTAGGTTGCCTAGCAACACACAATTAAGAAGTATGCTTTCCGATCGGTGGCAAGGGCTGCCCATTATCAGATGAAGTTACTGAAGCAACAAATGTCAGCTACATGCAAATGAGTTTGTTGTGCTAAAAGTGTAGTTAGTTGAGGGGGGGTGGGGGGGTTGCTTGCCACTGTGACCTTGGAAAGCAGTGTATATATTTGCACGGAGCTTGAAAAAAAGGGACTTCCCACCCCCACAACTCCTTCCTCTGGATCTCGCACCTCACTTCTTATTTCCTTGACAACACGGGAAGGCACTTCATAAAAGTCATTACTCTTTAACAAGTGCAGCAGCCCACAGACCCATTAGAGAAGCAGGCAGGATGCAGGGTTACATGGCTAAAAGCAAGGTTAAAAGATTTAATTCTTCCCTGAGCTCATCAGCTCTCATCAACAGGGAAATATATCAACTTGTTAAGGGGACAAATCAAGGCCTCTATGTATTAAAATAAGCTGAGACGATGCCTTGCTGGAGGATTCACTCTCACAGTAAACTGAGCATAAAAAGCTGCCACACTATTTGTACTAACCTTGTATGAGACAAACAAGTTCAACAAACAAAAACATAATTATGTGTTCTGTGAGGACACTGAAGATGTGATTAAAAAGAAATCACCACGGCAGAAAAACGAAAAGGCAAGTTTGGACCATATTGTATGCGGCAGCATGTTCACGATGAGACCTTCAAAAGCAAAACATTTCTTTCATTTCTGTCATTCTATAAAAATGTAAATCTGCTCTTAAGAATTGGCAATCAAGGCATAAATGTTGGCAAGTTAGTGAAAGCAGCTCAGAGCAGGAGAAATTTACTTTCCAATAACTTTTCAGTTTGAGGACAAATTTCCTTTCCGTGTACCTGCTGTCTGAGGTGAGAATGATTGAGTTTGTTAAGCAGTATAGCGGCAATACAACACAACGAGAATTTCAAACAAACAACAGGGTGCCTATAAAAAACTGTTACCTATTATAGTCCAAACAACTATCCATCCAATTAGCGTAATTGGATTTGAGGCTGTTAAGCCGCTGATTAGGAGAGAGTACAGTGTAAAATAGAATGACAGCAATTCATCAAGGAAATAAACTTTAACCCACAAAAGACAAGCTGGATGTTTATGTGTTTTGATATTTACTGAAACTGTCTTTAAAAGAAGAGGTGTGGGAGTATATTAAGAGAACAGCCAGCAAACACTATCCTGTTTTATTTTTTTGCCAAATTGTTTTGTGAGTGCTCACAAACATTTATTGTTAAATTTCCACCTCAACAAGTGACCAAACCACGCACAAGGAATGTAGAAAAAGCAAGGTGGAGCGTCAAAAGCACACCGTTGCTTCAAAATCATCCTGACCATGAAACTAAGTGAAAGAAAACGACAGCAAAATGTTGACCTCAATAACTGGAGTGCTGCTCATAAGAAATATTTCATCTTAGTGATGAGACAGGATCCCCTCCGGCAAATGACACAACTCTGTTGCAATACATGTATAAATAGTTGCATAATTTTAAAAAAAGACCTCTGAGAGCAAAGCTGCTTAACTTGTCAGATGCATCTTACATGCTACTCCTCCATTCAAAAAGACTGTCAGGCTGATTTTTTTGTACTATGCCAAAAATCTCTATATCATATATGGAATTAAATCTAACTATGCATCTAATCTATGACAAAACAGAACTGAAAATTATTACTAATACCTACACAAAAAACATAAATCAGCAACAATAACAGAGAAAAGAAGCTTTGGTGAAATTTGTGAGAAAGGTGGGATTAGACATTACTTGTGTCAGGTGTGGTTGCCATGGTTGAGACTATGACAGGCGGACCAGTGCGACGTCCTACAAGCTTGGTGGTGTTCAGGTTTTGCGCTTGGAGAGTGGTGGAAGAAGTAACAGGAACAATGGTACTCTCAGGAGCGGCACTGATCCCTTTCCGGAGAAGTTGGGGGCTGTGAAGGGGGCTTGGCGCTCCAACTGGTGATGCTGGGGGAAGGTTGGGGGCTCTCTTCATCAGCTCCATGGGGGAATAGGAGCCAGAGAAGGTTTTGGGCGCAGCTCCAGGGGTGCCCGGAGCTGGTGGAGGCTGCGTTCCAAGAGCAGACATGGCAAGACCGGTGTGGGCATTGTACATGGAGAGGGGTCTTCCTTGAGTCATAGCGCTGCTATACGCTCCAGGGCTGACTGGGAAGGCTCCAGTAGCCAAGGGTCGCACTCCTGGGTACGTGGTGGTCTCCAGGAGGTTTTGGGATGGTGCGCTGCTGGGTCTTCTACCAAGAAACTCTCCCATCCTGGGGGACACAGTCTGGATGGTGGTGGGAGGTTGCTGCATCAGGTTGGGGTCCATGGTCAAACCCTGGGGTTGCATGTAGAGGTCGCTGCGGTGGCTGAAGCTGTTGGATCGGGTACGTGGAACCGACCCGCTTGCCTTGCAACTGAGCGCAACACGGGACAGAACACGGGCTTGGGCCAAGTTAGGTGCCACGGAGCGGACATCATGGTCCTCCATCATTCCCAGTGTAGCAGTGGAATCAAAGCCATGTTGCAGCAGGAGAGTGATGGTGCTTTCAGCCAAACCTTCAGATCGCAGAAAAGCCAAAAAGGTAGGGTCCACCATCCTCTTGGGGTCTGCAGCGCTGGGATGATGTTGTGGAGCCAGGTTGGAGGTCATTCCAGGTGTGGCAGCCACCATGGCTGAGCTGGGGTCATAATTGGGGTCATAAGGCAGCCTCTGGGAGGCTATAGCTCCATAAGCCCGGGGGACAGCTCCGTCCATTCCCTGAGAAGCTGGGTCCACCACTGAACTGGTGGCACCTGGCTGGCGGGGGTCCAGAGACAAGCTGCTGATGTTGTTGTAAGCTTGGCGTGCGGAGAAAGACGATGGATCAGAGGCGTAAATAGGCAGAGGGGGCTGGACCCCGTAGACCGCAGGCAAGGGAGAGCTGCCACCAATACGCTGGGCGTCTGGGATCATCTTAGATCCCAGAGTTTCCCTGTACAAACGGCTCAGCTCGTGCACGGGAGGGGGAGGAGGTGGTGGAGGAGGCGGGGGAGGAGGTGGAGGAGGAGGAGGAGGCACGGGGTTAGGTGTAGAAGCAGAGGCTAGCAGGGAAGGTGTGGCCCTCGCCTGTCCTTGATCCCAGGCGGGCCTCACCCCCCCAGCGCTGGCCCCATAATGCAAGGCTGATCTGTTGAGCAGGAGCTGGTTGTCCCTATAAAACCCGGACTCTTCAGGTGGCTGGCCAGATAAGGTAGTGTCAGTCAGGTAGTAATCCTGAGGTGGTGCGGAGGACCGTCCCGCCATCAGTTGCCTGAGGTAGAGGCTGCTGCTCAGATCGGGGGCTGAGTTCTTCCTCAAGAGCTGCTGCACATGCCGGTCCTGCTGGAGCTGCCTGTAGACGGAGGGCTGGAGGACTTGTTTCTCACCGAGATCTGGGTGAAAGCATGTTCCACTGTCTCCTCCGCACAGCGGCAAAGAAGTCCTTCGCCCTGCAATGGTGCCACAGTAGTGACAGCGACTTGCAGCCCTGAGGTTCTGGCCTTCAGTCCATTCAGGACCTCGCTGGCCCAGAGAGCCACCAAAATGCGACTGCTCACTTGAGTTAGGCATCGGTGAAGACAATAAAGCGGACGGCTATAAAAGCGGAAAATAGAGCCGGGTGTTGTGTTTCAAATTCTCCTGTTACACTCACCCCCCAATCAAAAGGGAGGAGAGGGGAGAAGGTGAACCATGAGGTACCTTTTTTACCTGATCTGCAGCTGTAGGTCCCCCCCTCCCCTCACTCTTAAGTCTGTGCTATCATGTAGCTCCCTGCTGGCAGCCTATCTAAATAATTCAGCCCTGGAAACATTAGAAATCCATGAGGAGAGAGGCACAACATGACAAACACATAGACAGAGTACACACACACATGCAGAGAGACAAAAAACACACCTTTAGGGCGAAGATCTATTCCATTCTACAGCAGGGATCATGCTTGTGCTGGGCATGACGCTTACGTCCCAAACTAAGTCCGAGGGTAAAGAAATTGGGGTAAAAACACATGCTGGACAATGCCAACAGAATGGAGGAGGGGACGAGACGCACTAATCCAATGGGGTTGATGCACGCCATTGGCAGGGACTGTCCTCTCCTCCGCAGCGTTTGCCACAAGGGGATTAGCGTCAAACTAAAACCTGCTTAAATCCACTGCCCCCTGTGACATCACTTGAACCAGATAGTGTACACAGCCAGCACGCTGCTGAGGCCCCTGGATGTGTTCACCGAGTGTAAAGCTACAGTGTTTACGGTGCTTAGTGGTTACTACTAACCCTGTCGATGGCCTGCGGCCGGCGTCCCTTTGGGTGTGAAAGGATCTTCCCAGAGGGACAGGGGAGACAGGGGACTGACAAGCTTGCTGTAGTGTATCCCTGGAGAGAAGAGGAGGGGGGCGGTAGTAAAGGCCAGACACACAAGTGCTACTGAGGGTCAGATTTAATCCGGCAGTTACTAGAAGGAGGCCAGGAGATGCTCCACTCAAACCAAGGAGAACGCACAGCCTCTACTGGGCAACTGCAGATTCACACACATACACACACACCCATACAGGCAAACGTTTGCAAGCATACAAACAGGAAGAAACATGCAACTGTGCAGAGTCTTTGTAACACTCAATTCTTTTTTCCCCCAAGTTCGATCTTTACTAGGGCTGAAATGAATTCTTTCTGTTTAATTGTTGTTTATAGAGCATGAGAAAATAGTGAGAAATGCACACCACTATTATCAATTATTTATAATTCATTAACTAATGGATTAATCGACTAATCGTTGCAGCTTTGCTACACAGGCAAATGTATGCAAGCATGCAAGGAGGAAAAAAACATGCAGCCATGCAGCGTTTTTGTAATCAATAAGTCCCTTCTACCCACCCATGTTCAATGTGTACCAGGGCCTGTCTATCTTCAAATCGCTTGATTTGGTTGACCAACAGCTAAAAGCCCCAGAATATTCAGTTTGTGATGTTATAAAGCTGAAGAAAGCAGCAAATTCGAACAATGTAAAATGGAATAGCTTGTTTTTGCTTGATGCCCAAAACCTTCATTGGCCTTCAAAGTGGCTTATATATTTTTGTATATTTGTACATGGACGACATTAAAGTCATAGGACCCCATGGAGCATTTATATATTGTATATATCATTAATTAGCTTTTTCCTTTTTAGTAATACCAAAATGAATATAGAAATTGTATGTTCTGATCTTTTAGGGGAATCTTGAATGAATAAGATGCTGTATGTGACCATGGACATACTGCAAACTCATTTGTGGACTATATGCTGCAGTTAAGCACTATGTCACTTTATTATTCTCTTGAGAGAGGTCCTTGTGACCACATCGACCTTTGTTAAAAAGTGTGTGCAGGGATTTACTTTTTTCTTTAAAATTGTTGAATTATTAGTCAATTATCAGAATTGCTGGTCTTCCTTCAAATCACATAATATATGTATCAACCTATCATTCACATGTGGATGACACAGGAGTTAAAGAAGAAAAATATATCTTGAAAAGTGTCCTGTATTACAGTCATAATAAGCCCAAGCCCTGCTTGCTTCACATCAGCGCGAACTTCATCTTCAGCAGTTAAGTCGTATTTCCCCTCACAGAGCTCGCACTTTGCTTCTATATACACCAGATGTACAACAGAGCAGATGTGGCTTATCTGAGATGTTGGCATCACAGAGATAACTGCCAGTGTTTACTTGCTGAGACAAGAGCAATGTAAACAAAAAACAGCAGCAGGGGGAGAAGAAAAGGAAGCTTTGATAAGTGTGATGGGAAAAAAGCTGATAAGGCGGGAGGCTGCCAGCTTTGACTTCACCTCTGAGACAGACAGACTGACAGACAGACAGACAGTGTGGAATAGGACAAGGCACGAGGGAACGGGGTATGATTGGACTGCACTGGACTGTGACAACTAGATGGCTACAAGTCTGTTTGTAGTCTGCTGATTTATTTCTGTTTGAAATAGAAAAACAGGGGTTTAAAGGAACAGTTCACCCCAAAATCAAAACTACACATTTTACCCATTACCCACAGTGATATTTACCCATCTAGATAGTCTTGGTGGGAGTTGCAGAGTTTTGGAGATATCAGCTGTAGAGACGTCTGCATTCTCACCAGAGCAATAGGTAAGGTACAATCCTACATGAAACTGCTCACAACAAGGTCTGTGGATCGCTGTTGAGTTTTTCTAACATATTATTTGGCACTTTGAGCACCACAACCAGAGTGCCATCTAGTCAAAGGTGGTAAAAGTACACACATTCTTTACTCAAGCAGAAGTATAAATACTAAAGTTGCCCTCTGAAGGACATTTCTACTGACCGTTCCTGTTCAAAGCTAACTGAACTTCACCTCCATGGTTGAGACTCCCTGTCTCGTCTTGTAAGGCCTTTGGCGTCATTTTATTACGTGTCTTTTGTGTTTTTCGTCTCGTTATGTCGTTTGGCCTTTTAAGTTTTGTTACCTCTTTTTCATATTGTATGTCTTTTGCATCATTTAGGGTCTTTCTCATCTTATGAGTTTTCATCTGTTGTGTTCATCCTCTTTTGTTTCTCGTGTGTGATATGGTATGAGAAAGTATAGATACCTGAAAAATCTACTTAAGCAGAGTAACAAAGTATTTCTTTCTTTGATACTTCTCCACCAACTCACCCCAAAACTATCTGGATGGATAAGTAGCTCTATAGGTAAGTGAAAAAAAATATGCGGTTTAGGATGATGTGTCTCTTTATAGGAATAGTGTTTGCTGGGTCATCATGTGGATGGTCCTGAAGCTGAGACACAGAGACAGCGTGACTGAGACGAGCTAAATTTATTACTGTTTAGGAGTGACACTGCGACAGCACTCTGCCTCTTTATGTTGTCCCACTACCTGTCAAGTCGCAGAGGGAGCTGCTACGACAAGCTTGTTTTCATTTTGAGCTTAAGTGATGCAATCATGATATAATATCAAAAACAAAAATCTGATTGTTTCATTATGGAACATCCTAATTGGAGAACATTAAGTAGGTCAAAACAAAAATAAATCAGAACAGTTTCATTTTCCCTGTGGCCCTTAGCAGTCCAGGATGATGCACATCTGAGGGATGGTTTCTTTCATTAGAGGTAAAGTATACCTAGCAATTTCCTCGCAGTGATTTCTCAGCGCTGTCCTCCCAGGTCTGAGTCTCCCGGCGCTTTTTTGTCAGCTGTAAAACACACCATTAATCACTGTGTTGTATCTCTCTACGGCGATCGCCGACAATAACTTCTTTTAATAAGCCCCTTCCAGGGCTGTGTGTCACTCAGATCCCCGCTTCCTGACAAAATATTAATAACAATAATAAACATCTCAAGTACGGTCAGGCTGCTGTTGCTAAAACTGAAACAAGGATATGGCATATCATATCTCCTGCCATGCAAATTGCTGCATTTCCCACAATTCATAAGCAGGAGAAGCTGGGGTACCATATTCATCTTGTCTACATTCTCTGATATGCCTCTCATGAGAGCTGCTCCATAATTAAGTGAGCATGCTATATTACATTCATCAAGCAACAGGGACCCTGTAGTTGCTAGCATGAATAATACAATAGAAGAGAAGCAACCCCAAACTTACACAGCGGATATTTGGTGAGCTGCATCAGAATCGATGCCAACGCTCGGCTTGCTAGCTCGCGGCCAATCTTACGGCTCTGTGAAAGACCTCTAGGTACAATGTGTTGAACAGACGTCCAGCAACAGTCATGCCTTTGGAGCAATCTGGCCATCTTTCTAGGGCACAGGACGCTAACGGCAGGACTTGGCAGGCAGTGCAGGCAGAGATAGCTGCAGAATGATTTAGATAGCTGCAACTCTACAACTGCTGATCCATTAAACTTTCATAGGGACTTCATAAATTAAAACCATGACTGGAAGAATTTGAAAATTCTACTCAATTACTGTGATTGTACAGTATATTAAAGTTTTAACGAGCCTCTGGGCCTAGTACGGGAGGGGAAAGGAGGGGCGGCGAGGAAAGAAAAACACATGGTAGCAATTCTGGTCCGATGGCTTTCGCAGGGTTCACATCTGCTGTGCTATCGAGATGCTGTCCTCCGCCTCTTTACCACCTCGTGTATGACACAGCATGTCACACATTTGCATGGGTGGGAGGAACACAGGGCAGAGCGAGAGCCGCTACTGCAAACCTTTTATCACCACGGCGAGACCTCTGGTAGACTTGGTGAGGCAGCCGATTAGAGTTTTGTCTTCCATTTAGCGGGCTGGTTTGTTCTCTCTGTTGCCGAGCTCGTGCGCAGCCCCGCGCTCCGCCTGCCTATCATTATCAAGCCAGTGGCCCATACTGCATCACAGATGGGGCAGACAGAAGGGAGAGACGACAGCCCGCTTGCTTTTTGGAGAGACAAGGAGTGTGCAGCTGAGTGAGAGAAGAGGGAGGGAAGGAAGGAGAGTGAGAGAAGAAAGGACAGAACAGAAAATGTGATTTGCCTTCACATCGCTGATGAAAAAAAAAAAAGAAATAAACGGAGTCCAGTTAAACCAAAGAACACTTTTACAATATGTTCAGCTCAGCTGTGGCTATAAGCAGAGATGTAGTGGAGAGGAAGCACATACTGATCTAATTCAGTGTAATTTATGGACATCTCCCCCATAGTGTTAACGCAGGGTTTACAAAGGTCAGCATGTCCTCTCACACCTTTTATTTTACAAAACCTGGAGGTCATTCTACTGTCTCTTTTTCATCATAACAAAATAAAAGATCCTAATAAAACACCTACATAAAACAGTAACACAACAGAGCAGTGTTTTCTGATTTTTCTTTAGATCAATAAATAATGAACATATGACGGCCAATTAGAGCTTTCCAGTAACAAAAAAAGTTAGAGCCGAAGGAGGGGCTAATATTCCTAGAAAAAAAAAATTAAGTCGTAAATTTATAAGAAAAAGAAATTAAGAGAAAATTCTCCAAGTAGTATTCTCCAAGATTAGAAAGTCAAAACCTTGCAAGAAAAAAACTGTTCTGTATAACAGAACAGTTAACATTACAACTACTATTATTTGATCAGATACATAAAACAGCATATTATAAAAATTACAGAGCAAAAAGAAAAACTCTTTCCAAGATTAATTCTTGATGTCACGGATGCATTGCAGTCAATACTCCTGAAGATATGTGGTTTGATAACCAGCGTTTCCTTCCACTTCCACTCTCTTGTGCAAGGTTCAAAAACAAACAAAGTGCAGACTGACGAGACAGTGGTGGCTGCAAAAGAACGTGACTGTAAGTGGTACAAGCTTCATCAAAGAACAACCTGGCAAATGAAAGACCACAAAGTATGTTGCCATCAAAGAAATTTTTCACAATCTGTGTTGTTTGAGTTCTCATTTACTCCCAGTTCTGACAAAATAAGCTTAAAGTTTGGAAGGATATCCTAACAGAAACTGGCCAAATCCAGCCCAGAAGAAATCTCCAAGTGACCCTGCAAACATATATATGATATATGACAAAATAAGTGAACTAAATAGTGTAGGGAAGTAACTAATGAGTGAGTCATCCTGCTTCCTTCACATCTCTGTTGAGAGAGTTTCACAAATCAACATTTTTTCACGTGAGTTCCGACCACACTTAGTAGCTTTTCAAAACATCTGGCTATTGAGAGTCACAAGAAGGGAAGCGCTCCACTGGAAATATGTCTCTGTCAGCCTTGAAATATAGAGGAAGAAGAAAAGGCCATTCACAGATACTGGAAGAATGCACGCTGGCTGCCTTGGATGAGGTGATAAATTAAAACTAGTGTGACACTGACATCCACTATCAAACATTTATCCATCTAACACTGTAACTAATCATAGACTATTCATAAACTGTCCCTTTAAATAGGCTGGTTTTAAAATCTGGCCCGATGGAATTTAAATTAATATCACATTATTTATCCTCAGTTGCCAAAACTCCAAAGTTTCCACACACATAACAGCAACATAACTTATTAGTTATAAGCAAATATAATCACTAGAAAGAACATTGTTCTACTGAACTACTTTTGTGTTTTATTCAGCAGCTAATACGTTTAAATCATATTCCTAATTATGCAACCATAAAGTGTCATCATGTAGCACAACATGAATAAAACGCAGATGTTGATTAAAACATTATCTGACTAGATTAGAGCGGCTCTAATCTAACCCAGAGGGGAAACAGTATTGCGGTCTACAAGCAAAACAACAATCTTAGCAACAGGAAGAAAAAAAAAAAAGAGAGAGATCAGGAAAAGAAGCGTCCTCCCTCCCAGCCAACCACTCGGCCCAGTTGCTGCAGAACGATAAACATTGGTTCAGCTCAAATTAAGCTGAGAACATGAAAAGACCTGAGGCTGGGAGGAACACGGGCCATGGCAGATCACTCCTCATCTCTTCACATGACAGAAATGAATCTGTTCACCCCTGAGAGAGAGAAACGAGAGAAAGAAAGGAAGCTCCTCTCCAGTCCTCATAATGCTGAATTAAAGCTGATGCTTACCAGCAGCTGCTTTGATTGAGCTAACTAGCAGCTTTTGATGAAAACAGTCGCAACCAGCTCCCCGTCACCTTATTTGCAGACAGGCCAGATTATGCTAAATACGTATCAAGGACTTTAATGGCTTAATCAGCCTTGTCATCTACCCACTGGGTTTCCTTAGATACTGCAGTTCTGATCCCACTGCCATAAATGCCGATGTATAACAGCCAGAAAGAACAACTCGGGCAATTGTATAACATAAAAAAAAAATACAATTTTCACCGTGCATGGCGTTGGAAACTGTCTTGGACAACAAGAGTTGTTTTTTAGTGTCGGGGAAAACAATAGAAACAAAGGCGAAGGCTCTGTTGGACAGCGCAGAGAGAGTGTGGTCTCAGCAGACGTTTTCTGAAAGAGAACGCTCCAGATTTTCCCTTGAAAGAGATTGAGGAGAGACAGCACAAATCACGGCTTCATCTGCTCTGTATCTGTTTGCCAACTGCGGGCCCGGTTGAAGTGTGAACCTGGATGAAGATGAGTTACTCCTGACGGCAGCCAAATAAGCCCTGTGAGGATTTTTACCTGTGCGTGAAACAAAAAAACCGAAGAAAAAAAAAAGGCCGAGCCTCGCTTCATGTGTGTTTTCTCCTTGCGTGGAGACAATCGCCATGGCAGCCTTATCACGCCGCTTCATGCAATCAGTGGGACAACTTTGCCTGGTCATTGGCTCATGAACAAATCACAAATCACAAGCTGTTTTTTTTTCTTTACGCCCTCACAATGGCCGCCAGAGGACTGATTCACTGATCCTGTATGATGGCCATCTGGAGAGCTTGTGTGTGTGTGTGTGTGTGCGTTTGAAAGAGTGTGCATGTGTTAATGTGTGTGTGAGAGAGAGAGAAGGAACGTCGGCAGGTACGCTCACCACCAGCTAGCTCCGCATGCATCACAGCAACACCTGTTACCGTCTCTCTGAGCGTCTCCTGTGGGCTTTGAGCTCGTGCCCAGCAGAGCAGACTAACTGTTGTTCCCTCAGGAATGACTAACTACCTCAGCTGTCTGATTCACACACATGCAACAGCTGGATGTGGACCGCAACTCTAATCAGGAAGGATTTCCACCAATCAATGACCCACCTGTGATATGAAATATGACTGTTTTATGACTCGCCTTTAGTGCTGGGAAATTATTCAATATAATCGTTTATCGACTTTCAGCTGACTTGTATTGCCATGATATAATCTTATTTCTTTTTTTTTATTATTAAAGGGAAAATTCTGCACTTTTCATTGGTATGTTTAGTCAGTGTTGATGGTAAATGTAGTCAATTGAGGCAATAAATTTGAATTTACCAAGAAAGCTGAGTTCTCCTGCTTGCAAAGCTGGGCTGCCGTGACTACATTAACCAGGATGCATTGCACACAAGCTTCAGAGGCCCACACCCATGTTGCAGTGTATCACCACCTTAGCCTTTAACGATTACTTTGTTGGCCAAAACATTGCGTTATTTGACAAAAATACTCATCTAACATGCCCCCTGGCTACTCAGAGGCAGAGACCATCCATGCTGAAATAACCTGTAGTTCTTCCTGCATCCAGTGACATCACTATGACATCACTGGACGCAGGAAGAACAACAGATTTTGCAGCAGGAGAACTCAGTTTTCTCAGTTACTTAGTTTCTCAGCACACACTGAGCAATTTATTGCATCAATTGAGTACATTTATCCTGAACATGGACTGGACATCCAGATGAAAAGTGTAGAATTTTCCCTTTAAAAAGTAATTTCATAAACATAAATTCATCTTTTAAAGGCAACGTTTACATTTTAAGCATGCTTATTTACTTTCTTACCAAGAGTTTGATGAGTAAATTGATAACACTCACATGTCTGTACTAGTCTAAGTGTAAAGCTACTGAAGTTGGCTAACTTAGCTTAGCATAAAAACTGGAAAGGGTGGGGGGGTGCAGCCTGGCTCTGTCTAAAGGTAACAAAATCAGTCTTAAACCTCTAAGGCTCAATAATTAACATCTTGTTTCTTGATTATTTTATCAGTATAAAAATGACAATTCAGCATTTTACAGGGGGTTATGTTATGTAACTATTCCTTGGCGGGACCAGTAACTTCCTGAAGTCTTCACTGGTTGCCTGGCAACTGGTCATGGCCAAAAAAAGGGCTTTAGAGAGCTTTGGCCAGAGCCAGCCTAACTGGTTCCAGTCTTTGTGCTAAGCTAAGCTAACCAGCTGCTGGTGGAGGCTACATATTTAGAGTGGTATCACTCTTATCATCTAACTCTGCAAGAAAACAAATGTCTTTATTTCCCAAAATGTCAAAACAGCCTGTTTCTTTGTTTTACACATCTTGATTATATTTGGTGAATGAACTGCTTTTTATATAGCACTCAACCACTCAAAGCGATTTACAGCTACATGTCAGAGTCACCTTTTCACACACATTCACACGTCGGGGGGTTCAGTATCTTGCCCAAGGACGCTTCGACATGCAGATTGGAGGAGCCGGGGATCAAACCAATGACCTTCTGATTAGTGTACGACCTCCTGAGATACAGCCGCCTGATGAGTTTGCCAAATGCAATACACAACAGTGAATCTCAATTAATAGCATTAGATATTAATTTGAATATTTATTGGGCACATTTCCTCTGCATTTCTGGGTATTTTAGGAGATCTAATAACATAAGGAGGCGTTTACGTTTTACACTTCATGTTGTTTTTTCTTTTAAGGCTGACTTAAGATTAAACTGCTTGACTGTTTCTAGGCAGAAAATGAATTACCAAAATAAAATAAAATGGATTTAGTACTCTAAACCAGGACTATACACCTGGGAGTGCAGAAAAAGACCTGAAATAGCATTTGTATCATCATGTAGGGAGATAAAATTTGTAGAGGATATAATTGAAAACTTTACTGAATAAATAAAATGTCAGAGGAAAAAACAGATGGTGAGGAAATAGTCTCTAAAAACCTGGCTATGGCCTGATTGCCTTTAAGAATAATGAAGTAATACATTCTCTTTCTTTTTACTTTTCTTTTTTGATTGACATTGTACTGTAATGTATTCTCCTAATGCATTTTCAAGTTGCTACTTTGCATCAAAAATTCAACAGAATCATTTCTCTGCAGCAGCGTCGGGGACCGAACACTGGGATTCTTAGGACTAACTACGGGCTTTTACAGGATGCACGCCGCAGCATATGTCCTTCATTTCATGTGCGCAACGCTGAGGTGCTTACATCATGCTGCAAAACAAATATGCTGGCACTGGGGGTAATGGTGCGTCTAGCTTCATTTTCCAGCACTGCAGTCATGTCTGCTTCTCCCTGCGCTGGCTCCAGGAGGGCCCAGCAGCTTAACAAGCCTCTCGGGGACCCAGACAGCAGAGAGGAGATGATTTTACCTCAGGACACAGTCTGACAGACACACACACAAACCCATATGCACATACACACACACACACACACACACACACATACGCTGGGCAAAGTCAAACAAGTGGGTTTAAAAATGCACATCCACAAGGCTTCAGACACAGTTTATACACCCACACAAAGGCTCATATTCCTTGTTGCCTGGGCTGACTTTGTAGCTATGTGCACGGCAGGGGGCTCCTATTCTATGTTCAGGCCCTTCAATACAACACCAGTACTCTCTAATCCACAACCTAAAGCCTAATAATCACCGCGGTTCATGGTGTAAAATTGGCTGCTTCCAAACAGCCGTGACAGGATAGAAAAGCGTTCAATCCCCCGCGGTAATCTAACTTGAGTTCAGATGTTTAGAGATTCTTCCCTAGCCATAAGTCACATAACAGACACTCCTACACAAACAAACAGCGGCTCACACAGAGGTCAGAGTAAAGCAATAATCTCATTTACATCCGCCAGATGACTGTTTGCTGCTGAGGTCAACATTTATACACCGGTTACAGTAGTATCTGACATGTGCTGTGTGCCAGGAGAAAATTATAGCAATCAATGGCTATTGATCACCGATAGGTCTTAGGGTGGTGGTAATAACAATGAGGATGGTTGGTCAGAGGATGTATAGAGCTGAGGCAGTGTCAGTGAAGGAAATAAAAGTAACAGAGCGAGGATGGGGATGACTTCTTTAGCAAAACAATGCAAGATAGTCACAGTATGCAGGTTTTTGTGATGTGCAGGTAAAAAGACATCTAGATGTTGAGGTCAAAATTGGGCTAAAGCTGTTTTTTAGAGGGATTTTTGCGATCATCAGGGTTACCTATGACCACAGTTCCAACATCAGTTAAGTTACTATATTCCCATATGCAGTTGAGGACCAGGAGCCGGTTGCACAAAACACTAGAGCCACTAGAACCAATATTTTGTCCATCTATCGTCACAGCCATATCTATCTATATTTATATTGGTATCTGCCTATATGTTCTCTGATATACTTAGTTTGAAAAGTTCTTTTTTAAAACACAACATAATGGAGATTGTTTTTATTCATTTACTTATTTTAGTTTTATATTGTATTCATTTTTTAATTTATAGTCATTTATAATTAAATTATAATTAAATTAAAACTTCCAATCAAAGTTGTAAATGTTATTTTTATAGCACTTGTCAAACCATGATTAAAAAATGCTTCACAACAATCAAACAGAATCCAGTTTTTAAAACAACAACAACAATGAAATCAAATAACAGTAAAATAGCATAAAATATAGAATATTTGCAGATATATCAATACTGGAATTTTTTAACTCCCTAATCAGGCATCAGCCCCAAAAATCCAGCATTGATAGGTTTTCTCATTAAAGTAAGACACTTAGGGCTTAATTACTTCTTATTTGTGGGACTGATTTAGGTATGTTGCACCGAAAATATAATATGGCCACTTAAAATACTTTCCTTAGTTTACTGCCTTGAAAGAGATTTTACAGCTGTAAAATTTTACAGTTTCCATGGAGACCATCTGTTTGCTTACACTGGCGCTTGTTGTACTGTTATATTTATTGCCTCCATCTGAAAGGTCAAAAAATTACAGCAATTTGTCTGATCTGGCCAAAAGAAGAGATCAGTAATTACAAGAAGTAATTGCTGTAGAATCTCTGTACAGAAAAAAATAAAAAGAAAAGATTTTTAACCCTTAGGATGTGACTTGAGGGTGTTTTGTGTAGCTGATTTTTTTTCCTTTTACTTCAACTTAAGGTGTTTTGCGCAACCGGCCCCTGCTTCACTTAAAAATAAAATACTAATTAAAATAAACACATTTAAAGGCTGTTGAAGCAACAGTTATATGTAACATAAAAATATCCAGATCTCCATATCAGTGCTCACTGGATCACTGCTAAAATGATTCTACTCACTACAAAGACGTGATTATTTATTGAATTATTTCTCCATTTTTGAGAACAAATAGAATAAATGTATTTGAACATTTATACAGAGAAAAACGCCAACGACTACGATCACTGCTTCTATTCATAACAATAATCCTACAGTTTATCAGACAATTTACCAGTGGAGAGAGCACTTGATTTGATGCACTGGAGCTCGAAACACAAAGCATCAATATCACACACCCAGAGCAGGTTTAATTAAGTGTGAAATCCGGAATCGTGATTGTAAATATGATGTCGTCAGCTGTTGAAGAAGGTGCTTGGTTGGAACTGCGGTGTTTGTACAGAGAGAACAAGCGCGACTCCGCGCCGGATGAGTGACAGGACAGAAGTTCAGGGCAGACTTTACCTTCGCAGATCCGGTCCAGCCGCTGCCTCTTCACTTTGTGTTTGTCAGTCAGGGACATGGCGTCAAACACAGCACGGCACAGGACGGCACGGCACGGGGTCGGCACGGCAGGGCACCTCTCCTCCTCGGCCACAAACACTGACAAGGTTCAGACTCCTAGTGCACTGTCAGCACTATTCCCCGGGGCATACCGCCTCGGCACATACACCTGCAAGAAAGGCAAAAACGTGGTTAAACACTACACACACACACGCGCCATATATACACACATTATTGATGTACAAGCACAAAAAAAACTCTATGACACGGGAAGGCATTAAAGAATCCTTGACAACAAAGTCACTCAGCCTCTTGCTCACAAAGAGCCCAGGAAGCTGCAGGCGAAAGATATACAGAAAATCAGTGAATCACACACACTCTCTCTCTCACACACACACACTTACTCAGATACTGTTGGTGACAAAGTGCCCCATTTGCTCTAAAAAGTGACAAAGCTTCCGTGCTCTAAAAGCTCCACTTTTCTCCTGTTTGAAGTGTGTTTTTCTTTTCACTGACAAACACTCATCTGAAGCTCCATCAGGCTTGTCATTCGTCACATTCTTTATTGATCGCGGTGACATTGGAGGTATGTCGACTCAGACAAATAGCAATCTACTTTTACCTCTTTTTTCTTTTCTTTTTCTTTTTTTTTCGTGCCCTCTGAGCCATTCAAAACAGAGGGAGCAAAGAAAATACTTATTCATCTGACAAAAGTTGATCTGAGCAAATGTGAAAGAAGCTGATAGAAGGCACGAAGAGATGATTCATCATCTGACAAAATGAAGCTCTTGAGTTGATGTGCTGCACCTGAAGGTTGACAGACTGTCGTGTAATGACACAATCAGGCCAATAGAGGGTAGTTAAAATCTACTCAGAGGGGAGCACACCATCTCACTTACACCTCTGTACTAATATAGTGTCAGATCATTTATCCCTATTTCTCCTGAGCTCTTCCAACTTCAAATATGCAACTTCTAATGCAATGACAGAGCGAAAAATAGATATTTCTGGCAAGTGAAGTTATTGTGATCAGGATTTAAACTGACAATTGTAATGAGAACTTGCTATTTCATTTAATTCAGAGGTTTAGAAAGCCTTCAACACACTGACAGGCATGCAGGCAAATCAGGGGTGAAATTTTCATGCAACTTTAGTCTGTCGATACTCAGGTGAAACTAAGTTGAACGGTGTCTCTGGAAACTCGGCCGCGACAGTTGTAAAAATCTCAGCTTTGTGAAACTAGTCTCACAAAGCAGCCAATGAAAACACTGCTAATGTGCCAGGTGATGACATCAAACATTCCACATTCCAAATATTTTAATCGATTTTAACTGACTGATTTCAGTTTGACAACAGCTCATCACCAAAATGAACAAAATAATTAAACAGAAGGTGGTGTTTTGAATGTTTAACAGAAGGAGATGATCCTCATGGACTTAATGCAAAGTTTGTTTACGTTGCAGTTAGCAGGCGACTTTGATTACTGCTAGTTTAGTTATAGCTGTGCTTTAACATAAAGTTTTGATCAGAATCGGAGCTGCTATCTAAAATACAATCATCTGTCGAGCCACAGGTTCATACTGAAAGAGCTATTTATTTATGTTCCCTGATTCAAAGAGAAAATGCATCAGTAAGCATTTATGCACTTACGGCTCTCTTCCTATTCTCCAGGACAGCCAGTATGAAACAAGATAACCAGTTGGTGCCTAAATAAAAAGTGAAACAACACGTCTGAATGGATGTTACCCAGCAAGAAAATGATATGAAATACAATACAAAGATGCAAATGTAGTTATGGCACTTCCCACTTGATATAATCTAGCAAAAAGAAAGAAAGAAAGAAAGAAAGAAAGAAAGAAAGAAAGAAAGAAAAAGACAAATCTAGTGAGCTAATTTTAGTGAAATTAACTGTTGACTTGTGTTGCATGAGACTTTGATTATTTTCATATAACTGTCAAGTTGCATGCCTTTCATGCAAATGCAATTTTGTGAAAGTTTCAAAGACAGCGTAAGACTTTATAAGACCTTTTGAAAACCATTATGAGTGCAATTTAAGACCTACTTCATGTCCACACTGGCAAAAAAAATACAAAGGATTTCATTTTATATGACTGGAGTTTATCTACATGTGACAAATCCAGATTGTTTGCTTTTAATGTTGGCATAGATCCAATAGATCTTACCAGAGTTTAGAGTTAACGTTTTTAGTGCAGAGTGGGACTTCATCAGTGTTTACTGGTGCTAGGTTGGTTTTGCTTCGTAGTTGTTACAGCTTTATCAATACACAAACAGAAAAATGTAACTTTATAAAGGTAATGCAAACTTCATTATCCAATCAGTTTTTAAGACATAAGAATATATAGAATATAAGACACATTAAGGGTTCTGGTTATTATCAGGGTAAGTTAAAATTGAGATTATTGGATTTTTTTAGACAATTTATGACCCCACAGACTCCCTGCAAATATCTTAACGAATGCATCTTTGTTGGAGAAAACAAAGTATGGGCAGTTTGTTTTCGCTGGCAGAACATGAAGCACACAATGAGGATCACTATCTCAGAGTAAAATTATTACAATACAACAGGGATTAAATGTTGCACTGAAAACTCAAATTCCACATCGAGCTCATCCAGGGAGCAGAGCCAGAGGCGCCTCTCTTCTCTCTCAGAAAGTGCTGAGGCCATGAAAACATCTCGTTCTGCCAGAAAGCATCAGGGCAAAGTCACGACTTTAAGTCTTCATCAGTCCTTTGTAGTCAGAATTCAGAAGAAAGAAAAGGGAAGAAGGGCAAGAAGGTAAAGAGTTCAACAAAAGAAGAACGCCCTCCATCGCTCTCTGCGAGGAGTCAGGGTGGCGTGGATGCGAGCGCGCCCGCTCCCAAGTTGTCAGCGTCATTTGTCAGATTCAGCTGGTCTGGGTCTGGGCTGTTGTGAAATGTGACACTATCAGGACACGTCTAAACACATGGGACCCACAGACCCATCACACTGAGGGGTTCACAAAGCAGTGTACAGCACCTTGAGGGGAAAAAAAATCCTCCTTCAGACACTTGGCTGATGATATCTAACACACAACAGATCTTACTCAGACACATTCTGCTGCAGGTCTCTCAAACTGCCTACAGTTAATGATTTAATGTTTCCACGAATGCCTTTTGACAACTCCCGTGAAGAGACACGATGTTGCTGCATTCAGTAAAAAGGTGCCCGTACATACACACAAACCAGAGAGGGGGGCATCTGTGATTGTTAAACATTTCTGCATTGCAGCGCTACATGATGTAAGATCAAACTCAAACATCCAGACTAAAGTTCTGAGACAAATGTTAGGCCGTCAGTGAAGCGTGTAAATCTTGAGCAGGTCAGAAATGCAGTTTGAAACAGTCTTAGAAAACACAAGACCTCTTGTCTTTTCAACACTGGGTTTCTCTCTCGTTCAACATCAGAACAAAATGTTGAGAAAAGAGGCCTCAGCTCTTAATGTGCAGCTCTGCCACTAAAATCCTGATGTTTATCATGTGTTTTATAAATGGTTCTCTGTGCAATCAGATGTTAGAAACAAGGCTACATAATCAAGACAATTAATTTGTGCCAACTCAAAATATTTTAATAGACTCAAATTTGTTTGTTTAGGCTTAAAAAGGTCACCATTCTGTGGTCTCAATCGAGATGCAAATATATGCATATCTGTTCCAAATATCGGTTATTGGTTTCCTTAATTACTAATAATCTGTATCTGCCCTAAAAAAAAACATATCAGTTGACCCATAAACACAACAATCTGCCAGCAAAGGCAGTAAAGGAGAAAACTGCAAGCTAACAAACATAAATGTAAACAATACATAACTGCAGCACCACAAGAGTTAATAAGTGAATGAAAAATAAGTTGACTGATCTATCTTGGTCTATCCATCATTCCTCAGCTTCTCTAATGCAAGACATGATATTACTTTGGGCTTTAGGTAACTGCAACTCATTTTTTTTACTATTTTCATATTTTTAATGGAACAAAAAAAATCAACTAATTAATCACAAAAATAAGTAACACAATAACATAACACAATAAATTTTTGATAATCATTACAACATTTTTGGTTCCACATTTTTAAAATGTAGGATTTGTGTTTTTTCTTTGTCATTTATGATGGCAAATGAGGAGTCTTTACGTTTTTAGACTGTTTGTCGGACAAAAGAAGCAATCTAAAGACATCAAACTGGGCTCTGGGAAATTGTGATGAGCATTTTTCTTCACAATTTCTTGACATTTCATAGACTAAACGACAAATGAATGAATAATGAAAATAATTGTTTACTGCAGCCCTGATCTGCAAATGCTTTATGAAAAAGGAAAAGCATGTTTAGACCTTTTCATGAGAAATCTCTGTATCTTCTGTGTCTTTTTTTTTTTTTGTACTCATAAAGAGCAATTTTGACATGACAGGGCTACACAAAACGGGTCACTTCCAGGGTGTCTCTCCAACCAGGCAGCACTGTGACTCCGGCATGTTAACGGCTGCTGGAAGACCTCACCCCCGTTACTTGATTCATTTCAGTTGTTTTCTCCGTCCCTCCTCCTTCCTTTTCATCTGTCCATCTCTCTGTAGTGCTGCTGCCTCTGAGGTCTCTCACACAGAGTCATCAATCACCGGGCCCTCTTCCAGGACTTCCAACTAGTGTGTGTGTGTGTGTGTGTGTGTGTGTGTGCATGACATAAAGAGTGAGAGTGACAGAGCGGGAGAGAAGTAGAGAAAAAGAGCGCTCATGGAGGATAACAAGACCCACACAGAGGCCAAACCTGCCCCACTTCTTACACCCCCCTTTTCTCTTCCCCTCCTTTCCTGCTGCACTCATTTCCTCAGCCAGGTCCCAAAACTCCATGACTTTCTAAAATACAGCCAAGCGTGACCCCCATGCTCTTATAAAAATTATTAAACTGGGCACAATTTCTCCACGGTTCAAAAGAAAAGCTGAAACAAAGCCGGCAGTGCAGCCAGCAGGGCCTGAAAGGGTATTTAGGCAGGGATTTTGCACTCTCAATCCAAACACAAAGGTCATATACATGAATCTTAATATTTAAGAGGCATTAAAAGTCAGATGATCGATAAAACTCTGTGCCTGAGGGGCCACAGCTCATTGAAAGAGAAACATTTGTGCGCGAGAGGCCGAGACATTAAATGTAGGAATCCATATCTGTGACGGCCGGCTCTGTCTCCCAAGGACGGCTCCGCTGTGAGCACAATCACAGTCCACAAACTCTGCTCAATGTCAGCCGCACACAGGGATCACTGTCCGAGTACACTGTCTGCAGAGGTGGGGGGAGGGGAGGTTAATACAGCAGCACAATGGAGAGAGACAAATACACACAAAGGAGAGGTTTTAGTGAGCGCTGAAATGAAAATTGGCTGAAAAATTAACCAACATTAAATTGCTAATCTATTACAATTTGGGAAATACGCTTATTTGCTTCTTTTTTGCTAAGAGTTACATAAGATCGTCAATACCACTCTCATTAGATATGAACCTTAACCCAGGACATGGTTGTCTTAGCATAAAAACTGAAAGACACTTTACACTTTTGTTTTTGGGCCAGTTAAAGAGATCATTTTGATTATTTGAAATGGGTTTGAATGAGATACTCAGTATCAGTAGTAAGTGTATTTAAAAATCTGAATATTTTCACCACTTTACCTTGCTGCTAAACTGTCTTTTCTGACAGAAAACTGCCAGCATATAAGCTAAATATCGCTCTCACTGAAGCAACCAGACTCCTT
>JAJHUR010084741.1:0-24115 GCA_027495735.1 Lutjanus campechanus
TTTACAATGGTGAGTCTCATTATTTCCTGGAGCCATGATTAAAACTGGATATTTACAAATACCACATAGGTATTGCATTGCATTGGAATGTATTTTCAGTCAAAATGCACGATTGTTGGCCATACACGGTGTCTGTATTAGTATTTGTCATTTTTTTATTTGTTAAAAGTTATTAATTCAATGCCAAAATCAAAGAAAATCACAATATTTCAATTGGTCTCTTAAGTGCATTGAGTGCACACCACCTCCAATATGCTGTTTTCTCATGTTGCCCCCTTTTTCTTTTCTTTGATTGGGACCATTATGCGCCCACATACCAGGCAAATTCCTTATATGTGAGAACCAACTTGGCAATAAACCTGCTTCTGTTCCTAATTCACATCTCTCTCTGCTTTTCATTAGGAGGAAACAAGCAGGGTTCACTGAGGAGCATCCTTGAGGACGCACAGAGTTATGAGGTTACTTATCCCACATGGCTGCATCCTGGCAGACACAGAAGGTCTGCCAACAAAGAGGTGAGTCAGGCTGCCTTCTCGCTCTGTCCATTTGGTTAACAAAATGATTTTTAAAAAATGCACTGAAACTCATTTGAAATTCCTGCTACCTGATGGACAATATGTTTTGGGGGTTTTTTGTCCTTCCAGCATCCTGCAGAGGCAGAGGTTCTGATCTCAGCTGAGGGCCAGGAGCTCCGACTGCACCTGGAAAAAAATGAGTGAGTGACTTTAGTAGAATTAAGTGCACTACACCGCAGTGTTTCATACTGGAAATGTTCCAGTATCATCTTTTCCTTCCCGATACCCACTCTGATGCCTGAACTTTGCAATTCGGTCAGTACTGAGTATTGCTCCGATGCAAGTGTGATAAAAAATAAAGTGTATTATTACTATTTTTTAACAGCTGTATACTTCTAACCCTGTACAGATGTGATATGATTGCTATCATTGTTGTATGGAAGGGCTCAGGTTAAACCCTTAGAACATGAGAAAGACAAAATGGCAATACTGGACACTGCTGGGAAGTAGCAGAAGACCCCAGGAAGAGCACTGGGTTTTAAAGACAATTTGACATAGTGGCCAAACCGTATAATTACAACCATACATGATGCACTGCGGTCCAAAAAGACTTACACTGTGAAAAAAGTGGCCGTAAAATGGTGAATATCAGTGGATTTAATATCAGGATTTGATCCATACGGTCCAGTAACATTTGGAAAGTCTAGAGGAGCTGCACGATTAAATGATTTTATTACGTTCGAGTTAGCAGAGAGCTAAACCAGTTCTCCTCAAAGGGATAGTTCACCCAAAAATGCAGTCATTATCTAGTCACCCTCATGCCGATTGAAGGTTGGGTTTAGTTTGTTACTCCTCAAAACACTGCTGGAGTTTCACAAGAAACATGTTGCAGAATCTCACAAACAATAGAAGTGAATGGTGACCAGTTTTCAAATGGAGAAAAAAACAAGCTAGAAAAAAACATGAAATGCCTCCATACTGCTCGTCTGGTGTAATCCAAGTCTCCTAAAGATCCAACATGTTGTTTGCACACCGTCACAACACACACACCACCAGTACAAGCTAAGGATCTACAGTGAAGATTCAGGCTAAAACCATGGTGTAAAATAACATTTTCTAGTCAACTTGACATGTTGGGGCTTGAGGAGACTTGGATTACACCAGGTGAGCAGTATGGAGGCATTTCATGTGTTTAATCTGCTTTTTTTACATTTGAAAACTGGACACCATTCACTTCCATTGTTTGGGAGATTGTGCAACAGCTGTTTTCCTGTGAAACTCCAGCAGTATTTTGTGGACTAAAAAGACTAAACCTGACCTTCAATCAGCATGAGGGTGAGTAGATAACGACTGAATTTTCATTTTTGGGTGAACTATCCTTTTAAAACCTCAATATCAATATTGCTGCAATATTGTACAGATGGCTATTGATGCTTTCACAAGAGATTTTTGCTAAATAATCATCAGTAATGACACTATAATGACTAAATGAAATCACATTACATTACTGTAATTCAGCCTTTGAAACTAGGAAAAGACAACACTTATCACCATATCATGATATCCAAAATCTAAGAAGGTATCAAGTAATTTGATATAAAACTGATATATTGAACAGCCCTACAAACAGAGTCCTGTTTTGCAGAGACTTGCCTACTCACAGATACTGATACCGGTATTTTAGGCAGTATCAGATGCATTGTCTGATACTGGTGTAGAGGAACGACCCTATTTCATATAGAGAAGTTAAATTTTGGGCAACTTTTAGAGTAGCCATATTTCATGAGAACAGGTAAAAACAGACAAGTCCCTACACATATGCAGTTACCTGTATTAAATAAATCAGCTCAGTGTGTATTTAGCATCACTAGTGTCCTGTGTCTCCTTGGACGTCCACAGGACAGCCCGGCTGTAGCCCCGTTTATTTGACCAGATGTTAGCTGTCACAGAGACACATTTATAAGGTCAGCGCCCCTGTGAGTGCAGAGAGGGGGATGATGGGAGGAAAGCGGGGTGATGGTTCTGGACGACAGAGGGTTGACACCCGATCTGTGTGCCTTGGGCAAACAGGAAGTAAGACTGTGCCTCTGCACCTAACATCCTGTAATCTGATGGAGCGGTTCCTGTGCAGGAACAATGGGATGGTGATAGGAAGGGAGCAGATGGGAGTATCTGGCTCTTTTAATGGACGGTGTGATGGCTGGGTGGGACAGCAGAGAGAGAGAGAGAGAGAGAGAGAGAGAGAGATGTCAGTGGTGACAACAGAGCTGCAGTTTATCACTGCTGGACTTGAGCCAGCGCACAAGTGGAATGGGAAGCTTTTATGTAGTCCATTTTTACCATCAGACGTTGGCTCCCTCTCTGTCGTTCATTCACTCACACATTAACAGACCATGACTCCGCCGTGTCTGACTGACCGTCCCCTCAGGGATTTTGCCCCCTGCTCTCCCTCCCCAGCAGGTGGTCACACTGTTAGATTTCCTTCAGGGCAAAGGAATTTTCATCAATCACACACAGTCTTTGTCTGAATGTGCGGTTAAATAAAGGGACGGAGACAAGGAGAGACAGTGTGCTGACAATTTTACAGTTACTCTGGTTCCTCATCATGAGGTAGCGATAATAATCACTGATAATCACTGATAAATGCCAACAGTTCTAAAGAAAGAGGAAATACAATTCAGTTGAAAATTTCTAACTCCTTTTACTCCCAAGCAAGAAAATTTGATTTTGAAACCATTTTTTGTGCAACCTCTCATCTGTTTCCTGAAACAGGAAAGCTGTGAACGTTTCTTCACTGGTGCCAATCACATCTGCTGTAGATTTATAGTACAGGAGTGAGGTGGTCTGAAAAAAGGAAGAGGTGTTGATACAATTTGGAAAAAAAAAGAAGAATTACTATTGCAATTTTAGTGATGAAACACACAAATAACTTGAGAAAATTTTAGGTAAAAATGACATAGTTAATTCTAAAGAAATACACCCTATATCCTTAGTATTGATCCTTTAATGTACTGTGTCTGAGAGCTTTATTGATCCAGAAAAAAATCATCTAAACACTCTTTTCTGACTCATTCAGTCATGCTTCAATCTTTGATACTTTGTATGCTCGTATGCCACAATTTACTTAGGGACAGAATTAAAATGATCAGGTGGGAAGACAGTTATGTGTTTTATTCTCTTTTTCTAAAGGAGCAGGTCTTTGAAAATTTTTAGATTTATGTTTTATTTCAGCCTTTCCTTGAGCTACACAAAACTGTCGCCTGTTCGTGGTTCATTCAGTCACTGACTGACTGCAGTAATAAATTATTTGTTTATGAACAAATCCTCTGTTCACCGTAATCTTTAATGAGCAATTTGGAGGATATTATGAAGATTACAGTTCCACTAACATGCGTAGTTTATAGTGGTACAGCATTTTAAATTTTTTGTTTTTATGATACATGAGTTCACTCTTGTTGCATTTTGAGACATTAAAGATCCCCTCCACTCATTGTTTCTCTTTTGTTTATGTCTCCTAGAATGTGTGACCTGGACATTACTGACTTGTATCAGCGCATATTTTTCTACTTAAGTCTTTGCACTTCTCCGAGAGTCAAACTTACTAGATTAGCTAGATTCAGTTTGTAACAAATGCAAAAGCCAAGTGCTGTAATCCAGGCAAGGAAACCTGAAACCTCCAGTGCAGAGCAGACAGGAGTTAGCATTAGTTGTTATCAGCCACTGCCAGTTACAAGCTAACAAGCTGACAAACAACAAACAAATAAAAATGCTAACCACACTTAATATTCTGAAATGTCTGCTAGTTGTCGACTTGGGTGCACAACAGACTCCTCATCTGAGTTTAGGTCTGAATGAGGCTCAAACATGTATGGCTGAATCCTCTAGCACTAATGCTAGCCATCTTGATGCATGCTGCTCTTTCACTGGTCAACCTAGCCACTAGATTTGCGCAAGCTAGGTCCTGGCTTAAGCAGCGGTGTTGGGCAGGTTGCAAAGGCCAGATCCAGCTTCTTCTCATCTTTTATTTTATTTTATTTTTTTTACTTTTTATGTGTGAAAATCATTTTAAACATAATATTTATAAAATTTTTAGTAAAGTTTTGGAGGGTCTTGCTTTGTTAAACATTTAACCATGAGGTTCAGACCCCCTCCCCACCCTAATAATTTTCATATTATCCCCAACAAAAATAGTTTTACAGCATTCAAACAAAGGGCCTGCTTTCTGTCTTTGCAGATTCTTTATTTAGTCTGAGGTTTACCGCTTCAGCCTTCCACCAGCCGGTGTTTCCCCTCTCGCTCAGCCTGAACAGCAAATCCCAGGCTTCTGGTGGCCTAAATGTGGAGACAGATCCAGCGATGTGGGGGGGCTGAAGAAGACAGCAGTTTTTGTGTCAGTGAAAGATCGATGTCTGATTTTGGAGAAACGCCAGAGAAAGCGCTGCCAGTGTCCATCTCTGTGTCCCCGGGGCTGGCTACTCCCTCTTGTCCTCGTTGCCCCTGCGAACGTTAACTCTGACATTCAGCAGATAAGGGAGAACCCAAACTAGCTGTGGGATGGTCTTGATCTCATCTTTCTTGATCTTGTTTAACCTCCTGAAGCATTTTACATCTCATTTTTTCCCCCTGCTCTCTCCCTTTTAATTCCAGTCATCTGCTCTTCACTTAATGTATCTCTTAAGCAAAGCCCGGAGAACGACGTAGCTGTGAATTTTTGTGTGCATAAGTACTCCCAGTGGCTGGAGCACACACTCAATCCATTTATGTCCTCCCCTGTCATGCCTGTCAAAATACACGTTGGGTCTTTTTTAGGTTTTGTACGTGCAATGTCTACGTGTATGCCTGAGCTTTTATCTTAATGAAGGGCTGTACTGCTGCTGCGCCCATCGAGGCTTGATTTGGTTAAAAGCCAGACGGAGGCTAGTGTGCTGACTCAGAGTGGAGGAAAAGGGATATAAAAACAGAGCAAGACAGTGTAAGAAAGTGAGTGATGGGCCAGAGGAGAAGGGTTGAGGTGAGAAAAAACATGGAAAGAGGAAAGTAGAGACAGTCGGGGTCAGTTTGGGTGTGAGTTATGTGCGCCTGGTTCGGATATGAATGGTGTGGATATTCTTGCTTCCTCCTCTGCATGACTTTCCCTGCTCTACTGTTTAATGCCCTTCCTGCACACCCTTAAGTGCATGAACCTGAATTTAGCACTCCCTTGGGAGACGTGCACATCATTGTTCCTCCTCTCCTTCTCCTCACCTCATACGTCTTCCGCCGTCCGGTCTAAAAACGAGCACCCCATCCTTTCTCGTTTCTTTGCTTCCCTCACCTCATCGGATGTTCCCCAGGGCTCTAGTGCAAACACACATCTCCCACGCGCTCTCTGCGGTCAGGGTTTCGGGCGACTGTGGCCACACACATACAGGCGACACACACAGCAGCTGAACAGAACACAAACAAGACTAAAAGCACAGACCTGATGGATCACAGGACCAGAGCAGGGATGCATCGCTTGCCTTTGTTTCTATGTTTAGTCTCACAGTGCGGCGGCCCTGTCTGCTTAGATGTCTTAATCTAGGCCTGTGCGTTGGCCTGTGTGTTGGGGAAACACACAACAGAACACTGGCCTCCCCGTGCAATAAAAACCTCTTCATCATCCGCTGCTGAGTGGTACTTTGACTTTGCGTCAGCTTTCTCCCTCCCTGCGCCCGCGTGCGGTGATGTCATCCGATACTATGAGAGAATGCGACCCACTGACCCTAATGCATTACCCAGCGTCCCCCTTCTCCTCCCTTCTCCTTCACTATCTCCCAAGTACATTAGCATTACTCCCCCACCCCCTGAACCGAGCCTTTGTCTCAGCCTCACTGCCAGACAGTCCTGATTCAGCCAGTATTGCGCTCCTCAATCACAGCATCTGTGTGGACGCTGGAAGACGTCCAAACTCAGTGCAGCACTCATGCCATCACACAGAGGGGGTTGCAGTCTTGATTTGAAAGCTCTCACAGCATTTACCAGACTGCAGTTAGACTCAAGAGTTAGGGATATTCCAAGGGTGTTGGCGGTTTGGACCAGGTTATTTAAAGGAATAGTTCAACATTTCGGAAAGTACACTCAAGGCTCGTAAATTTCGTCCATATTTGTGCGCGAAAGCTTACACATACGAACGAAGCACAGCAGTGCCGTCAGTAGTCATGGAGTAGCAGGTAGCAGAGTGGTCAATAATTCAAGCGAAACATCACAAAGTTTTTAAAATCTGGATAACTTTTGACTCCAAACAGCGCCCTCACGTGGATGCATTGCTCAACATCCATGCTAACATAAAGGATGCATGGAAGTATGTGGGCAGTGACTGTTACAACGTTTGATTCCACATTTCATCGGTTCTGTAAATCTGAAGCAACAGCCAGCAGTGGGTTAGCTTAGCATAGCATAAAGACTTCAAACAAGAGGAATTGGCTAGCTTTGTCCAACGGTAACAAAGCCCTCCCATTAGCTCCTCTAAAACTGATTAACAAGTTCTGTCTACAAAAAACATGCATGGCCGTCTCATGGTGACAAGATCCTCGGAGATCAATGCGCCCAGCCAAGAAACAGTCCGAGTTATAACATCCCACAAAACCACACCTCTGGTACACTGATAGATTTCTGTTTTTGTGCGGATTACAATCAGCAAACAAGATATAGTGAGCTTTAGAGGTGCTGGAAGACAGATTTTGTTATCATTGGACAGGCTAGCTTGTTTCCCCCTGTTTGAAGTCTTTACGCTAAGATAAGATAACTGCCTGCTCGCTGTAGCTTCCTGTTTAGCCTACAGACATGAGAGTGGTATCAATTGTCTCTTCCTAGTCTGGGAGGAAGTGAATATATTAATTTCCCAAAATGCCTAACTATTTTCTCTCAGCCCTTAAAAAGTGATTTTAGTGTATTTTGCAAGTCATAGATTTTGTAAATTGGAACTTTCATGCCTAAACATGGGATTTTCTCCACTTTCACTGATCAGTATGCTTCACAACAAGATTTTATTGTAGTCACACATGGATATTCAACCGCTCCAGTCATTCTATCCAATATTGGACATGATCACTCTACACTCAGAAGCACGTTTAAGTCTGTGACGGCGCAATTACTGTTTTGTCTTGTCATTTTTCCAAACACAATAATGTATTTGGCAGAGTCCTAAACTGCTATAGTCATTTCTGCTGCTGGTTGGCTTTATCTTGCAGAGGCAGACTCCTGTTGCTTAACAAGACATTAAAACTGTTTGCAGAGATTAACCACTGATGTCATGTTTAACTGCATGTGCGTTGCAGTTGTCCTCATTGTTTTATCGCACAATTAAATGATGCATTTACTTGAACTATTCTCTTTTATTGTAACTTCTGGAGACAGCGATGAGGCATATTGAAACTAGACCCTTTGAACACACCTGCAAGTTCTTGTGCTTGTTTCCTCACGGCATCTGACAGATGCATTGGTTTATCTTTGACACAGTTCTTTGTGGTTCACATAAACCATCAGTTATGGCATATTATACAGGTTACTTTCAATATAAGGGATTAACTGCATTTAATGTTCAATCCAACAGACAGTAGCCGTGTCTGAAACGTGGCAAAGACATTGCAAGGTTTTACTTTTTCTCAGCAATTTTAGTGAAAACTTAGACAAAACTAAAACTAAGCTGATATTGTGCTTTCAGTAACGGTTATGGCTTTAATGGCATGTTGTGTCTAAATGTCACATGGCAGCAGGTTATAGCCATTGGACTGCAAGCGTACTGCTGACAGGCATGTGAGAATAAGGGAGAATGGTGGAGACAAAGACTCATGTGTCTCCTTGTGGAAGAAGTGATTCCTGTTTAACAACCATGAAACAGCAGCAGGGTAAACCTCAGTCAATCATCAGCCGCTCTGTCATTATTTCTGCCTGTTAGAGTGACAGAGATGGTCACACAGATGAGAGGAGAGCATGATGGGAATATTAGGGAAACTTAAATTAGGACAACTAGAGGACGGTCACATATAAATGAGGTTAGAAGGTCAGATCACTACACAGCAGGGGTGACATCAGCCGGATACATCGCCGCTGAGTGATCGTTTTTAACGTTTTCTCATAGACTGCTTGTGTGTGTGTGTGTGTGCACACAGAGTCCCTCTCAACCCCCCTACCCTCACCCCCCGATCCCCACAGTGGGAATCTGTTAAAGCATGAAGTAACCAATTTCTGTCATTTTGACTGCCTTTGTGGCTGATTGCATCAACAGGCTGTCATTGTTTCAAGAAGCTTGTCTCCTTCAGGGCATCTGACGGGAGACAAAAGGAAAATCCCCGTCCTCCAAATCTTCATCTGTCTTCATCATCCTTTAAAGGAAAAGTTTGACATTTTGGGAAATTCTTGCCCAGAGTCAGATGAGGAGATTGCACTGCTCTCATGACTGTGCGCTAAATATAAAGCTACAGCCAGCGGCTCGTCAGCTTTCAGCAAGATGACTACAAACAAAGGAAACCAGCTAGCCTGAATTTGTCCAACAAAATCTGGCTCACAGGATGTAGACTGTGGGTGTATCTGCCATTGGCTCCTTGTTTCAGGCTGCTATGTGATGATGCTGAAAAGCTAGCACCTGGTTGCTAGCAGTACAAACATAAATAAGCTAGCGGCCGTTGCCTCTTCTTTTACTGGAATTTAGCCATTTTAATGTCAGGGCTCACCTGCCCGCATCTAAATGTTCACTGGTGCCACTGGTGCATCCTGGACTTGGCACTGCATATGATGATTGTGATGGGTTCAAAGAAATACATTTTTTCCCCTATAAGAGAATGAGAATGTGTTGAGCATGAATGTACTGTTGAAAGCTGGAAACTGGACCCAAATATAGCATTTATTCAGTCCAACGAGTATTGCTTACCTGGCACGTAGACCAAACAAGTTTTCTAGCTTCCTGTTTTACTTCTGCGGTATTCACAGTAGCATTTCTACTGCTTGCCCCGTCCATGAGTTCCCACTTGGCCCATCACAAATTTTTGTTGGGTTAGGGGAAGAGGGGTGTAACAATAAATAAATGTTACAGAGGGAAAAAGGAAGAAGGGAAAACTTAGACAATTTGACTTCACCCCAATGATTTGCACTTATTTTTCCAACAAAAACAAAAAAGTAAGAACAGTTAGACTAACTAGCATAGCCATTACCTTGAGATAAAGCCTCAAGATGTAAAATAAATGAACATGATAAATAATAAACTCTTCGTGGGACATCTTAGGTCTGTCTCATGATTATTTCAGCCTTAAGTTCAGTCTTTCAACCGGCATCCTGTAGGTTTTTACAGTTTGATTTCGCTGCAGTCACAGCCTGTTTGATGGATCGGAGCTCGACTGTGGGAGGAGAGATGAGTGGAGCAAAAGAAAACCAGCTGTGAGGCGGACGGAGTTTATGAATGAAAACAGGAAGAATGGATTGAGACAGAGTTGGAGGGAGAAAGACAGGAAAATAAGCATCGGTACGAGATGTAAATATTGGGCTGCCGGGTTGACAGAAGTTTGACAGAAACAGCCCGAGTCTACAGACACTCACTCAATCACAAACACACACACACACACAGACGGAAAGCAAGAGGAATGTAATGTTTTACCGCAATGAAATTAATGTTGCTCTCGATATGTGAGTGTTTCCCTGATTTATCAGCCTCTCCTGTGCAGTCTGTATTGTATACTAATGGAGAAATTCCAGCAATAGAGAAAAAATAGGAGGACATAAGTAAATAATATCCCTGTCAAACAAAAGCGGTGGACATACCAACAAACTTAAGGTCTAAGAACTGGGAAGTTACCACCTTCTCCTGCTTCAGCTAAAGTCAAAAGGGTCATTTGGGAAAGGTGCATGGATTTTTACAACAGTCACAACATTCATCTTTGTATTTCCTCTTATCTCTGAGAGGATCTTTGTCTAAATCTTTAAAGCGGTCTGGTTTTGAAGAGTGTCTCTGTCAGACTGAATGTTTTATGAGCTGCGAGCTGCAGCAGAGAATCTTCCATCTACCCTGTTTCCCACAGTTTTTTACCCTGTACATTTCACCATTGTTCCACAATATTGTTGATGTTTCAGGAGATTCGATGTCTGACATTTTATATATTCTCTTGTAAATTGTCTCTGACTTTGTGTTGTCTTTCACCAGGCAGCTGTTGGCCCCTGGATATCAGGAAATATGGTACACTCCTGAAGGTGAACGCAAGTCCTCCTCTCCTGCCAGCACTGTAAGTCTATAAGACAGTTTGATGTTTTCAAACTGCAGTGGGGAGTTATAAATGATCACATAAGAGAAATATAGTATATCAATGCTGTTGGATGAATAGCAGGGACATAAAATACTACATTCTTTCCTTATATAACAAGTTCTTATGGTTGAATGACCACCTCTCTTATCGCTGCACCACCTGACATGGAGAACTGTGTGTTCAGTTGTGTTTTTTTTTTTCTTCTAGGGACACTGTTTCTATCATGGGGAGGTTGTGGGAAAGGAGGGTTCAAGTGTTGCTGTCAGCACATGCTCAGGACTCAGGTATGGATGGATGGAAATCTCCATCACAGGCTGTTGTCATAAAGTTTTCCAATAGTTAAAGTTGGTCCCAAATCCTGAAAAACATTTCTTAAGAATCTAACAAGCCTCCTGTAAGTCTAAATCCCTCTAAAAAAATAAAAAGCTATTCATGAAGACAGCAGTGAGCAGGACTTCACTGTTGTTTCTTCAGCAAACTGGAGAAAAGAACTGTGAGAAAAAAAGTTTTCCTAATACTCAAAAGCAGGATGCTGGGGATTATATTGCACAGGGATGATGTTTGTGATTGATCTTATTGATGTGTTTGCGACGCTTGCACATCGAATTAAAGCAATCAGCTCCATTAAGGCTAATTTTACAGGCTCGCTTCATTTGTTTTCTAGCTGATGTGCAAAAATTGTGGGCCAACAAAGCAGAATTAGTGGATGCATTGTGTTTTTCTCAGTTCCTCAGTGTTTTCTAAGTATCCACTTACATTATACGCATAATTAATTGTTGCTCAACATTTCCTATTTTGACCAACTTTGCAAAATAGATGAGGAAATCTTTTCACTTGTTGCCACATTTTCACCGCTCTGAACAACACAACTTTCCTTCCATATTTATACGTGTAAAAAGCTGATTAGAAAGACATTAGACTTAGACCTGGCAAAGAAATCTTTCTTCAGGAGAAATCCATCTGATTATCCACGATTTTGGCACTTTACATGTGAATGTGCAGTCAGTTTTGATTGTAAATGTAGTCATTTGACATCAGCAAACTCCACAGTGCTGCTATATTGACCAAGAAAACTGCTAAAGCTATTACTTTGGTGGGCAAAACATAGAGTTCAGTGGCAGAAATACTCATCTAGCTTCCCCCGTGGTTACCCAGAGGCAGAGACTATAAATCCAAGCTGAAATAGCCTGTAGTTCTTCCTTAACTCCGACGACATCACTGTGACTTCACAGGATGCAGAAAGAACAACAGATTTTGCAACAGGAGAACTCAGCTTTTTCGGTCAATATTGTATGCACTGAGTGCTTCAATTGGCTATATTTACCATCAAGACTGACTGGACACCCATCCACATAAAAGTGCAAGATTTTCTCTTTAAGAAATCATATTTTTGCAGAAACCTGAATGTCATGCAGTCATTTAAACTACTACACAAAAAGTGGCATGCATCAGCCTGTTACAGGGAGACCAGTTGTCCCACTTTGCACAGCGTTTTTGTCCCTTGTTCCACTTCCCACATATTGAGACCATGTCACTGTCTTTGCTACCCTGCACCCAAATTGGGAAAATTGTCACTGCAAAGTCACAAGCTATGCAGGTGGCGGAATATGATGGAAACTGCCACAAAGAAAAGGAAATGCAGCTACAACAAAGACTGGAAAACTACTGATCTATTGTCTATTGTGTGCATCCAGAGGGCAAAGCGCGGAGATGGTACGAGCTAAGAGGCAGAATAGAAACGTTTGGTTTTTTTTCATACAGAAATTTTAGAGCACCTCGCAGCAAGAGCTCTCAGAGAGAATCCTGATTTTGTGGATGAAAAGAAGTAACCAAAGCCTGCACAAGTGTTCAGCCTGTGATCAAACCATGGCTAGAATGATAATGCGACAGGAAACAGTTGTGTGTAATGTCTTGGGCAGCCCAGTAGGTTAGTAGGTCACTGGCTCCAGAGCTGGTTCATTGAGTCCAGCTCAGTATGGAGATCCTGTGTTTTCGCCTGGTGTGTGTCCAGGGCAGCTGGCCCTTCCTGCTAGATACACTCGGTGAGGAGAGACCGGCAGCAGAGGAGAAACTGGCGAGCACGGACAGAAATCGTAGCCATATGTGTGTTTTTGTAGGTTCGGCGCTCTGCGTCTGGAGGACGGGTGAATGAATCCGTCTTCCTACTAATGCAGATTCTCGGGAGAAATGCAAACGCAGCGTAGAGCAACTTTGACATGTGGGCGTCCGACCTCGCCAGATGTTTTCTGCAGCTGCTCGACCTGCCGCTGTGTGCATGCGTGTGTGTTTGTGCATAGACGTCTGCACTCATGAGAGGTTTTGTGAAGAAGCCAGAGGATTGTGTATCTGCTGTCTGCCTCAGCTGATCTTCATTTATAAACAGCAGTAAATCACCTGAGAGACGTTCCTCTGCTCCACCCATCCGTTAAACCACCACAGCCAAATAAAAAAAATATGCATCTGATGTTTCAAGGTTTATGGGACATTTTTATTCTTATTTACAATGAAACTTAACAATGTATGCAATAAAAACAATGATTTCCTTGTTATACCACAGTGTGCAGATAGGCAGAGAGCGCCGTCTGCATTGATTTCCTCCAGCTATAATTGGATGGAACCATTAGTAGTGTCTTGTTTCCCCAGGGGACTGATTTCTCTGAACACCAGCGTCAGCTACCTGATAGAGCCTCTTCCTGCTTCCACGCACGCACACCAGCACGCTGTGTTCAGAGCCGAGAGTCTCCATCTACCCAGAGGTAGCTGCCTGCATCACCCCGGCAACAGGGAGCACGAGGAGGGGCTAAATGACTTCATCCATGGAATGATGTCACCACGGAGCAGGAGGGTGAGTTTGCAGTCAGGACGACAGTGATCACCTGTTTTACACAAAGCACAACAGCAGTGACACCACTTACGCTAAATTAAACCCTTCTGCCTCCATTTTCAGGAAAAAAGGGACCTGAGCCAGAACATGAAGTATGTCGAGCTGCTGATAGCAGCAGACAAGGCCGAGGTGAGGACACGGAGGTGGACGTGGTCATATTTGGTCACTTGAAAAACCAGACACGAAATCAACTATGTAGATAGAAGTAGGTGTTGTGAAATCACTGGAACACAGCATCAGTTTTAACCTGTTATGAACTAGTCCAAAGACGTGCAGCTTACGTTAATAGGACTTTTTTTTGGTCTTTTTTCCTTCCTTTTCTTTTCCTTCCTTTTCTTCTCTTAGGTTGCTTTTGTTTTTTTTGCTTCTATTATAGATACTTGGTGTGCAGGTCAGGTGCTGCCCCACTTTTTGCTATTTGGGCGAGGGTAATGTGGGTGGGGTTTTTTTTTTTAGTAAATGTTGGGAGCTGAAGCCAGGGTTGAGATGCAGACTTTCAACCAATATCTGAGCACTTTTTTATGGTATTGATGTATTTATAATTTTCTTGCTTTGTGAAGTTAATTAAGAGCAATGTTGACTTTTGAAGTGATGAGAAATTCTTGTGAGCTCAGCGCCCACGGCTTTTAATTCTGAAGAAGCCTACACAAACAGTTTTTTCACTGCCATGAAAATGTTGTTTTTGAAAGGTTTGGATTGAAGCAGAATATTTCATTAGATAAAAACATGTTGTGAACAAATCTCACAGCCACCACTAGAATCTAATTCAACATAGTATATACATAGTATAATTATAGCAATAATAGTGCAGCCTCATCTTTCTCTTAAATGAAACCGAATGAACAGACGTGCAAAAATACCCTCATATAAATAGTGCATTTCTACACAATATTGTAATAAACCTGAATATAGGAAGCAACCGCAGCAGATTTCCCGCATCATTCTGTGAAGAGTTAGTCAGATCAAATTTAAGATCTGATTCACATCCTGTTTGTTGATTGAAGCGTGAAGTTTTTTGTGGTTTGGGACGATGTAAAAAGCAGTGTGTGTGGGTGTGTGTGGGTGTGTCTGTTCCTCTATACAAATGTGGTTTTTGTCGTTCACAGTTTGAGAAGCATGGGAGTAGTCTCGAGAAGACCAAACTGAAATTGCTGGAAGCGGCCAACTTGGTTGACAAGGTAACGTCTTGTGAAGCATGAAAACGTTATGATGACAAGTTAAATTGTGAGTGTGTGTCTGTGACTGTTCCTGTCCGCTCCCCTGCAGTACTACAAGGCTCTGAACATCCGTGTGGCATTAATCGGTCTGGAGGTGTGGACCAACCAGGACATGATCAGCGTCTCAGACAACCCTCACAGCACTCTGGCAGCATTCCTGTCCTGGAGACGCAAACAGCTCCGCGCGCTCCCCAATGACAACGCTCAGCTCATCACGTCAGTCACTTGCTCCCACTAGTCTTCCCATTTGTCATTCTTCACCCTCTCCAATGCTAGTGCCCCCCCTTACATCTCCTCTAAGCCTCCCGTCCCACAGGGCAGGTCCCTCAATTGATTCATCGTGTGAGACAATCACCATCCCCAGTTGTATCCCAGTGGGCCGTTGTCCAGCTAGAACTAATCACCAGTGGCGTTTTGTGTCTCCAGGGGGAGGTCGTTCCAGGGCACCACCATCGGACTGGCACCTCTCAAAGCCATGTGCTCCGACTACCAGTCTGGAGGAGTGAACACGGTGAGGGACAAGAGACTAAACAAACAGGAATCCTCTACATGCATGTTAGAAGCGATGGAAACTCAATTGCATTTTGTAAAAAAAAAAAATAATTAGCCTGATTAGCTCTCTGTTCAAAACATTCTTATACAGACCAGAATATGATCCATTAGTTTAAATTATTTTAGGTAAATAGTGTAGTGGAACATGCAATGAAAAATAGATGTGACATAATATATCTTTCCCCACCCACTTAAAAAATGAGTCATTCTAGTGGGGGCGGTATTACATAAACTTTCTAAACCGGAGAGCCTGTTTTAACTGGTAACCATAGTAATTAGGGTTAGGACTTGATCAGGAGAAAAGCAATTACAGATGACCAGTTCCTAAATCAATGTTCCCATTTTATCTTAAGATAGGAAAAGTGTGTCACTCAAGTATCTTAACTTCTCAAAATCTTAAAAAACTCTAATTTTAACATAACCAGTAAGTAGTCTTAACTATTTGCACCTGTAGCAGCTAACTTACTGAAGTGTTAGCTAACGGTAGTGTTCACTAACGGTCGCTAACGGTACTGTTAGCTAATGGTAGCTAAAGGTAGTGTTTGCTAACAGGAGCTAACGGTAGTGTTCACTAACGGCCGCTAACGGTAGTGTTCACTAACAGTTGGTAACGGTAGTGTTAGCTAATGGTAGCTAAAGGTAGTGTTTGCTAACAGGAGCTAATGGTAGTGTTCACTAACGGCCGCTAACGGTAGTGTTCACTAACGGCCGCTAACGGTAGTGTTAGCTAATGGTAGCTAAATGTAGTGTTTGCTAACAGGAGCTAACGGTACTGTTAAGTAACTTGTTTAATCTGTACAGCTGCTTTTTTTTATTGCTTTAACACACATTGAACACAAGTGGTGCACCAAGATGCACTCATGTGTCTTGACACAAGTCCAGATGTACCTTGGGTTTCTGTGACAGCCTTACATTATTATTCCAGCTTACTATACAACTATACAAAAAGTTCATATCAGTACTTTATATGCACTCATCTTCCTCATGCTGAAGGAAATGCTTTACCATTAATAAATCGTTGTTAAAATGAACCCCAGTTTTCACCATACGTGCAGTTGACGGATGCAGGGAATTATTACTGTGACGCATCAGAGGCCCTGATTAATGCCATATTAGCATTAAAATGACATTTTGTTTGGCATTAGTAAATAAGAATAAACATTTACTGAGCGATAAGAGTGATAATCTGTGTGTCGACTATTTTGTATGGATATGAATACAGCTGGGCCTTTAGAGTGTTGTGAGTCTTGTGGTGAGCCTTGGGCATAAAACGTTAAAAAACCTGCTTTAACACAATAGATATGGTAAAAGTAGTGTTTGTTGCAAGGTAACAGACATAAAAGCAATGTTGGATTGAGTATTTCCTACCTGAGATAAAACAGGATGAAGTAAGATAAGACAGGATTCCTGAAATTAGTTTGGATTTGCTTCTGTAATACCAAATTGGGGAAAAAAACTATATTGGACTGTTTATATCTTAAGATAGGAAGTTTCCGTAATATGGACCCTGATATTTAAGTAATCTTGGACTCTTCCTTTGACCAGGACCACTCTGAGTCAGCTGTGGGTGTAGCTGCCACCATGGCACATGAGATGGGCCACAACTTCGGGATGAGCCACGACAGCACAGGCTGCTGCCAGGCGAAGCCTGAAGACGGAGGCTGTATCATGGCTGCTGCTACTGGGTACGACACACAAACGACCCACTATCAAACAAATTACTGTTATTAAAGTAACAGAGAAGAGAGAAAAAAGACGATTTCAAAGATGACAGTCCTTAAAAACTGTGCTTCTTCTACTCCACTGCCCAGGCATCCATTTCCACGTGTGTTTAATGATTGTAACCTGAAGGAGCTGAAGAGCTACCTGAGCTCTGGAGGCGGGAAGTGTCTCTTCAATTTGCCAAACACCAGAGCCATGTATGGAGGGCAGCGCTGCGGCAACGGTTACCTGGAGGATGGAGAAGAATGTGACTGTGGGGAAGAAGAGGTCTGTGTGTGTTTCAGTATATATTTTTCCCTGTTTCTTTTTTGCCAGGACTCATGACTCTATTCTCTGCTCCACTTTTTGTGTAGGAGTGCACTAGTCCCTGCTGTAACGCCAACAACTGCACGCTAAAAGCTGGAGCTGAGTGCGCCCACGGCGTCTGCTGCCAAAACTGCAAGGTACTGACATCTATTTAACAAAGAAAAACACACTTCCATGAATGATAATTATCCTTACATCAATTTGTCCTGTTTTTTTGTTTGTTTGTTTTTTCAAAAATCTCTCTTTTCTCCTCCCTGTCCAGTTGAAGAGCCCTGGTGAGCTGTGTCGTGCTCGCTCAGGCCCGTGTGACCTGCCAGAGTACTGCGATGGGAAGGCGGAGTCTTGTCCCGCTAATTTCTATTTAGTGGACGGCACGTCGTGTGCAAGCGGGAAGGCCTACTGTTACACCGGCATGTGTCTGTCCCTGGAGCAGCAGTGTCAGGCTCTGTGGGGACGAGGTGAGTAAAACTGGATGATCATAATATATAAATATTTTGTTCCCAAAGAGGGTAATTTCCTCCATAGCAGCATATTTTATACATGCATATACACTCAGTTTAGTGGATGCCCCTAGCTAAAACTAATGCAGTCAAATACCACTATTTATATTAATGAGGTTTTGTCTGTATAGTCTAAAGTCTCCATTTGTAAATTAAGACAGATTCTAATCTTCCATTTGTTTTCCACATATAAATGTAAGGCTCTCACTACAGTGAGTTATCCTCTCGGTAGGAGGCTGCACGATTATTGTGGCCAAAATAATTTACAATAATGATATATCAGGAAAGATTAAATCGAAAGCAACTGGATTTGTTTAAAAGTCTTTTCTGAAGACGTTTCGCCTCTCATCCAAGAAGCTTCATCAGTTCATGTCTGCCAGACCAGTCTGAGCTAGTTTAAACAAAGTCCAGTTGCTTTCGATTTAATCTTTACTGAGATTACAATGGCCGGGACGAATGAGGACATTCATGTACAATCATGATATTATCACACTGTCAGGGGATGGCAGGAGCTCTGTACGTAAGGATTTGGTTTGGGAAGCGAAGGGTCACCGGTTCAGCTGGACAGGTGCCAGTTCAAAGTATGTCCTCTCCTATAGAAAATTAGAAAAAATTATATCAATATTTCATGTTTTAAATATCACAGTTATCATCAATACTGATGTACACCTCTTACACAAATTAAAATTTCTATTTAATGCCCATTATGACCTACAGTCCTGATGGCATGTGACACCAACAAAGGTTTATTTGTAGTTATTGTTAGTGGTGAAAAAATTAAGTGAGATATTTAATCTGTTATACTGAAACCAGAATGATGTAAATCTTGAGTTAAGTTGAATTAAAGAATGGAGAGAATCCTTTTCCTCTTTAGTTTTCATGGCATTATGGGATGATGAAGGTTTTAATGAGATAAACAGTTTGACTGTAGCTCTAAAATATCACAAATAAAAATGCACAAAACTTCCACCATCAGATAATGTCACGTTGTATCGTTAAAACTGTTGAACATCCTGTGCTTGTTGAAGCAGAGATCCTGAACAGAGTTAGAGATGATCCCTCAGTAGGTCGCAGGATTAGGGACTGTTATTGGACAGTGTCCATGTTCATGTTGTGACAGAGCCTCCCTGGAGAGCCTTTGTAGTACCACAGGAGCCACACAGAACAGTAAGGGGTGCCATCTGGTCTCCATCAGGTGGTCACATAACACACTGCGCGTGCATTTCCTGAATATGTGTGTTATTGTGCAGCCATATTAACGTTTGTCTGTGCATTTTCTTTCCTTTGTCCACAGATGGCCGTTCGGCTCCTGACCTGTGTTTCAAGGAGGTGAACAAAGCCGGGGACATGTACGGAAACTGTGGCAAAGATCTGTATGGGAAGTACAGGAGCTGTAAGGACAGGTGAAGATCAAAACATTTAGGTTCAGGTGTCTACATGTTCCTTCCCTCAGTCTCGACAAATGGATAACAACTCTTTTTTTCTTTTTCTTTTTTTCTGCCAGGGATGCTCAATGTGGGAAAATCCAGTGTTTAACTTCAGCCTCAAAGCCCATTGAGAACAACGCCGTTCCCATAGAAACCACTGTCAGCGTGGGAAACGAGAGGATCCAGTGTAGGGGAACACATGTGTACAAGGCCGGGCAAGGGGACGAGGAGGCGCAGGGCGACACTCTGGACCCAGGCCTGGTCATGACGGGCACCAAGTGTGGCGTTGACTCGGTGAGACTCATACTTGCATGGAGATCTACTAAATGGAATTTATTAAAGGGATATTTTGGATAAATAAATTGAAGTTGGGTTGTATGAGGTGCTTATCGATAGTCAGTCAGATGTGCACCAGTATGCAATCTAGACGGTAAACTGCTGTGCACGGGGTCAGCAGCAAAAGGTATTTGAAACGCTTAAGAAAGGATTCACCTAAAAAAAAATATCAATATCACAAGTATTTAGAATATTTTCACCACTTCACCTTGCAGAAACAATCTTTTCTGATGGAAAACCGCTCATTTATAATCCAAATTGCTCTCTCTCTCTCCAAACCAACCAGACTTCATGGGTGAAATCAGTCATTTTACCTCACAGAACACATCAGCTGCAGGTCTACAGATGCCTCAATCTGTTAGTTTGTTTGTGTCATTGTGTGACTTCAGTGAATCCGAACTAACTTTTTAAAACACAGAATAACCCAAACAAACTAACAGAGCAGGCAGTGGTTGACCAGCAACTCCTGTGCTCTGCGAGATAAAATTAGTGATTTCCCCAATGGAGTTTGGTTGGTTTGGAGAGAGCAATATTTGGCTAATATAACAGCGGTTTCCTGTTAGAAAAGACAGACCCTTTTTTAAGTCTTTCAAACATCTATTGTTGCTGACCCTGTCCACATCAGTTCATTGCCTAGATTCCATGTTGGTGTCCATCTCTGCTTCTCCAAAATGGGCCACCATCTACTGTAGGTAATGGACTGACTATGGAAAAGCACCTCATACAGGCCCACTTCAGATAATCCAAACTATCCCTTTAATGTGGCAGAGAGCATGATTTAGATCTCTCTCTGAGACGTCTGTATGTCCTCTACCTGTCCGAAATCAAGTAAAGTAAAATTCGACGTACAAGAACCACTCCCTTCTCTGACTCACTTCTTCACACCCCTCCTTCTCTCAACAGATTTGCTTTAATGGAGAGTGCCGCAATGCATCTTTCCTCCGAGCTGATGAGTGCAATGCCAAGTGCCACGGACACGGGGTGGGTTTCTGTGTGTGCGAGGAAGGTTGCTGCTGGGGAGATGGATTTGGCTGCAAGCCCACTTTTATGGAAAGATGGCAAACTTGGCAGTGGTGCAAGAAGCATTGAGATATTTTACTTAATTAAAAGTAGCAATACGGAAAAGTGAAAATACTCCAGTACAAATAGAAGTCATGCATTCTAAATCTTACTTGAGTAAAAGTACATTAGTATTATCAGCAAAATGTACACAAAGTAAAAGAGCATCCAGCGGCATGATCCGTTTAGTGTTAAATATTTATCTGCAAAGTATCTGTAGCTGTCAGTATTTTTCTCTCAGATGCAGGGAAGAAGAAGTATAAAGTAGCAGAAAATGGAAATATTCAAGTCAAGCTCAAGCACCTCGATTGAGTAAATGAACTTAGTTACCTGCCACCTCTGAATCTTGGACTCTATATTACATAAAATGATTCTTAAGTTCTAAAATGTTGTTCACTCCTACGACCTGCATGTCAGTATATTGAATACAAAACTTGATGCTGTCATTTTATTGGGTTATGTGTTCTTTCACCAGCTGTGCAACAACAATCATAACTGCCACTGTGACGCAGGCTGGGCTCCTCCTCTGTGTGACCAGGCGGGGTCAGGAGGCAGTATAGACAGTGGACCTGTCATCAGCCACAGTGAGACAACTGTGTTTTTCATATACCAACAGTTTTAAAAGAGTTCTCTGTAATTATGCAAATTTCTGACTCTTGTCTATTTGATGTTCCAACAGGTAATCTCCTCCCGGTCCTGCTCGTCCTCCCTCTGGTTCTCTTTGCGGTTTTGGCTGCTGTTGGACTGTGGTGCCGCTACAAACATAAACTCCACCCACTGAAAACCTCTGCTCCGCCTCCAGTACCAAGGTGAGTAATTCTGAAGTGTTAAAGGACCAGTGTGTAGAATTTAGTAGTCAATCGTGGCATAAAACCCCATTTTTCCATCATGAAGAAACTGATGAGAAAAAGAAGAACTACATAAAGTGACAGAAACCATCTTTGGGAAACATTCATTTGATGTGCACTTTGACATTTTAGTTTGGTCCATGTGTTATCTATTAACAATGGGCCTCATTCACTAACATGCAGTTTGTTCTCACCACCGTGCGTATGTTCGTGAATCAGAATCATTCTAAATTGACAGGCTCGTACTCGCTGTCTGCGATCTGCATACTGACACACCCCCTTTTCTCTATATAAGGAATTATGTTTGCATGGTAAAGTATTATAGAGAAAACGGTGAAGGCGTTGTAATTCCACATTCAGGCCAAATCAGGCATTGCTACAGTGTGTGGAGGGTGTTTATTTGCGTTTAGAGCCTAACCGCTGGGAAAGAATCAGAAAATAATGTTTCATATCTCTAATTTACCTGCTTTTGACCAGCACTGAGCGCCGCCTCCCCCCATTCAGTCTGTACCGCAGACACACTGCTGCACTGACCGTGTCCGAGGAAGAAGGCAGAAAAGACTAATAATAACTCCTCAAGCTGCAGTAACCGAAGTCGTGCATGGTGTGTTGTGTCCCAGGAGAAACAGACTGTGTCTCAGATGAAAAAGAATTGGTTTAACGTAAACGTTGATGCGTTAAAAAAAAGAAAAACAGACCAGAAGAAAATGAAGGAAACAGGTAGAGAACGACGTGCACCTGATCTGTCTGCCCAAGATCAGAGACTCACCACAATTACTGGAAATACCTCCAAGTGTGATAATAAAATGAGGGTGAAAATGATGACATACACAAAGACTTTCACCTAAGGTTGATGGTATCATAATAATAATTATGGTAAATAATAATGTAGCACAATACATTCATAAAATGCAACAAAAGTGCTTAACATAAAAACATCATGACATTTATGATAAAATCCTAAAAGCAAGGAAAATAAAATCAAATAAATTAACCACAAGAACACTTCAAAGACTTCTATTAAAGCTTTTTTTTAATGAATGCAGTTTCAATATGCTTTACATTCAGTTAAAAGGTGTGTTTCAACATTTCCTAAGACGGCCAGGCCGCATACTTATGAGTATTATATTCCATTTCTACCATACTCTGATAATATATCCCCTTACACAGTGGACCTTTAAATACAAATAATCTACATACTGATGGACTGCAGATGTACTTCTGCTTTAGTCTCCATGTTTTGTGGATGTATAAATAACAGGTCTGTACTTTATTTGTGTTTTAACCCTCAGTTGTTCAGTACCAGTCGAGAGCAAGGCTCTGTATCCCGACAGTCATGTGAACGGTCACGCCAACCCAACTTTCTTGCTGAAAAAACCCGACTCAGACCACCTGGTAAAGACTCCCATGATGACCCAGTCAGTGCGGTAATTCTCTATTGTATTTGAATATTAGAATAAAATACTGAACTTTGTTGTGGTTACTTTCTTCCACAGGGGAAATCTTCTCCTCGTCCGAGCCCGTCTTGCCCATCTCGGTCCAGACACGCAATCGTGCGTCCGGCAGTGAAGCCGCCTCCCGTACCTGCTTATGCCGCAGAGCAGAAAGAGCCGACGCCTCAGCCTGTAGTTTTTAATCAGAAACAGTTCTCCCCTCAAGCTTACACTCCTCCTCCCTTTAAATCTGAGCAGAGACGAAAACAGGCTCCTCCACCCCCCTCAAATCCTCCACCTTTACCTTCGCAGCATTCAGCAGCATCTAAACCCCGACCAGACCCTCCAAACAGACCTCCACCGCCTTGTCCTGTCAAGCCATCAGTGGTGAATTTTTTTTTTTTTTATGTTTTCAAGCAAATATGCAAATTTTGTTTCAGTTAACTGAATGTGAGATATCTGACTTGTCATTTTCTATGTAGGAACAGCAACAAAAGAAAGGCCTGCAGGCTACCACTAATGTTCTGCAAAGAGGAAAAGCTGCTTTGGCTCCATCTGCTGGACAGAAGAAGCCAAACAGGTAATTCATCTAGTGGTGTTTCCTAATGTAACGCTGGAGCTGGATAATACTGCATATAAATAATATTTATGGATACAAGATATAGATTTCAATATACACATTTTCTCTTAAATCTCTTAAATTCTTCTGATAATCTGAATTATAGGCCTTAAGATGTCTAAAATATGATTTTCACAGGTCTTAAAAATTGAATCATGACTGAATTATGAAATTAACGTTACTTTTATAAAGTTGCATTAACTTCAGTCTTGCTTTTCAATGTGTTTTTGGGAAAATCTGTATTGATCAAGCTGCAACAACTACAAAATGAAACCAGCATTGACCCAACAACAAACTAATGCAAACTGCGTGTACTTTTTTGAAATGGGTCATTAATTGCATTCATAATGGTCTTAAAAAGGTTTGAATTTAACTTGTTGAAACCTGCAGAAATCTGCTGAAAATCTGTACTCATACATCACTATAATATTACTCAATTACAAG
>JAJHUR010084742.1:0-46329 GCA_027495735.1 Lutjanus campechanus
TCAAAAGTTTGCAAACATTTTAAACCAAAAATAAGATAAAGTTAACATATTCATGTTGTTTGTTTTTTTTAAAAACAAAATCCCTCCCACAGCTAAAACACAAGGACAATGATGACCTTTGGTTGGGAGATAAGATCTGGGTACGGCTAGACGGCACAAAATGAAAAAAAAGCTGGAGCCAGAGTTTATTAGTTCTAAATTAATTTAAGTCCATTTTAAAACCCACAGATAACCAGAGAAGAACAGCAGCATGAGCTCTGCTCATATTGAGCTTTCAAGACAGACAGAAACTAAGTTAAGAAATAATCATTCTCCAGTGTACTGTAATATAATGTACTTAAGCTGGAGGAAAACAAGACAGTACTGGTTTCTTTTGAGCAACAAAAGAAAGGTCAGAATTTAGGCAAATCACATCCACAAGCTTTATATATAATATTGGACTAGAATTACCACCTCGTGGTGGTTTGTCTCCACCAACCAGTTAAGGTATCGCGTTCACGAGAACAGGATGCACCTGATGTCACAGTGATCTTTGACCACCAAAATCTAATCAGTTAATCCTTGAGTCAAAGAGAAATTCTCTCCGTTTGGTCCCTTTCACCACAAAAGAATGGGACAAACAGACAGGCGGATGGAAAGACAGAAAGACAGAAAACATAACTAATTTAATTTATGTGGACTAGCACTTAAAACTTAGAGCACAGGACTGTCTGTCTCAGCGGTCTATGGTTTCCAAAAGAAAGGCACAGAAACACTGATTAAAAACAGCAACACCAGCTGCACTACCAACAAAACAACCATGGACCCAGTATTGAACCCTGTGGAACACCATGTGAGGATTTTATCAAACACACATTAACACAGAGCTGGTCTGTGTATAATGTGAATCACTGACAGCTTTTATCAACACTCTTATACTGTATCTAAACAGGAGGCTTAGCATGAGCAGCACATCAGCAGAGCAGTAGCATGTTAGCAGAGCAGCAGCAGTAGCTTTAGTCCTCTTTACAGGATGCGTTCAGGCACAGTTCTGAGTGTAGGTCCCCTGCGTTTTGGCAGTGCTCAGAATTCAACACACAATCACTGTAGTTTCGTCTTTCCTCATGCCCCATTTGTCAATCAGTGACAGGCGGATCTGAGAGGTCTTGTGGAAAGACAGATAAGCAGCTGTGGTATTCACTGGCAGAGACATTGTTTTGGACAGTGTTGGTCTTCACATTTACTGCCTTTTTGGCAGCAAGAGGAAGGTCTCAGTCCTGTCAATGAACTTTGGCTGACAATAAGACGGATGAATTATACTTTCTCACTGGAGTGATTATTTAGTCATGGTTACAAAAAACTAAAATAAGCATTGAAGTCGAGCATGTGATTATTTTACTGTTACAAAGAAGAAAGTGAAGATCATATACTACATCTGCTATGTCTTCTATTTGTCTGGGTTGGGGTATGAACAAACAAAGTAGCCCAGGTGTCCTGAAGTAGCAGCGGCTCTAATCTGAGTTCCCTCTAGATATCTGAGTGAGTCACCCTGTCCTTGAGCTCAGAAACTCTGCAAAGGAAGCGCACTTTATCTGTCTGTATTTGAACATTATTTTTTCACCATTACCCAGAGCCTGTGGGCAAACTTTTGAACGTAGATTGACACGGTAAGGCACAGCCTCCTACACTGAATGAGCTAGCAGATGAGCTCTGCTACTGTAATTCCCCACATCATAAATATTAAAGGGCCAATCGGGATATCTTGGATGAAAACTGTGATTGCTCTTTTCTTCTGCTCTGTGTTAGTGTCATTTAGTGAGCCTGCTTTAGCATGCAATATATGATTATATTTTGACATTTATCTGAGGGGAGATTTGCACCAAAACACCAAAGCGACTTATTTTAATCATACTACTCGTTATGATGAGGAACACAAATTAAATACATCAGTTCACAATGAGTGTGTTTCTGGACCCAAAGGGACTTTACAAGATATATTTAAAGGTAGAATCAGCAGGATTTGTCTGATCTGTTCATAAAAAGACCAAAAAGATAGTTATGCAGGGTCTCCACCACCACACACTTCTAGTGGGTCATAAATGATATTTGAACGGGACGATTTTTATGAGTGTATACATCATTTTTAGGAAAATGTTGCATGCTGTCCCTTTAATTTAATTGAAATACTGCCCATCTGTGTCACCCAGTGTGGGGAATTTTGTTCACTTTCCATTTACTTGTGTCCGTTGTACCACGCAGATTCAGACAACTGGCTTAAGTTTGTGTGTCTCCAAATGGGTCACAAGGTTCCTCCTACTGGAGCTTCGCTGTGTCACAATTGATATTTTGTCATTAGCTAAATTAGATTTGCTCACTGAAGGGGCCAAGGCCAGCATTTCCATTTCAAGGCTGATCCCTGTTATGGACAGGGCCATTACATCAGAATATGGGTGGAAACACTGGAAGATATTTTGCACACTGCAGTATTTATTATGGGTCTTTAGCTGAAGCAAGTTTAGGATCCTTAAGGTGATTGAAACAATTTCAAGTCAAATGCAAGGCAGTTCAGAGCCAGAGAGCACATCTGCATGGACTGGACACTGTAGATAGCCAAATCCTGCTTAATTCCTGGATATTAAATACCTTAGCAACACACAAGTCCTGCCAGTGAGTGACAAATACCATACTGTACATATACAGAAATAAAGCCAGTTTTGAATACATTTGGAGAAGACTAAATCGACTCAGTATGGGTTGTGGGATGAACAGTTTGAGGTATTGGAAAATCTTTTTTTCAGATCTAATTTAATCCAATCCACCCCTGATATTCTCCATACAGAATCCAGTGCCTAAAGAACTCATCATTCTTTGCTGCACTGGAGCCGATCGAGGGGGTAAAGATTCCTCAGGAGAAGCAATTATAGTTGGACGAAACTGTCAAGATTCTTTCACTCTTTCCAGGGTGCTGTCATGTGGGTTTACTATTTATGCAGAAGTGTAATAAAATAATACGGGGTGATAGGATTTTAGGGTTCACACATTCTTTGAGACAGAGCTGCTGATGTAACCAGATTGTTTGAGTTAATAGACGGAGCCAGATAAACTTTTTATAGCTGTACAGATCAGTAAACTGGCAGACAAAAGGCTGGGATATGCTCCAAATGATCTAGTTTGCACGTGATGAACATGATAAATTGTACGAATGGGAATAACAACACAAACTGTTGGACAGTCTCTGGTCTCCACAAAGAATTTCATTATTAATTTCATTTCTCATCTCTGCACACCTGCACATTTTTTAGAAAATTCAACCAAAAAATTGGTGGACACAGCCCCGAAATTTTGTCATCAAAAACCTTAGGTCTCCTCCACTTTCTTCACTACATATTTAGGTGGGAATCCAAAGCAATGATCTCAAGACAGCATGAAGCTGCAGTTGGGTGTTGAGTCTCAGTGGGATCAGCAGATCTAACAACCTTTTTTACATGACAGGGCATCTCAAAGTTGATATCAAACAAATTTATAGATTTGAAAGGCGCACCAGTCTAACATAAACTGTGATAATTTCTTATTCATAGATGACCTGACTATTCACAATCCTTCATCGTGCAGGGTAGCTACCTAACCTGTAGACAACATGGGCCTTTCTCTTTTTCAGTTTTTCAGTTTTTAGAAAATGCACTCTGTTGAGTGTTGGTCTGTGATCTTTTCTTTCATATCTTTCAGCACTTGGCACATTTAACGAATCAAAACAAACACCATAATTGCAATCCGTGCATGAGTGTGCGAGGGCTCTGTAGGAAAAGCACATTTATCAGCACTTTATGAGTGACAATCATTTCAATCAGGAGAGACAAGAAAATGAAATAAAAATAAGTTAATTATAACAGATGATGAATGATAATAAAGTCTTGACAGAACATATTTGGCGCCCGAGCAGCTGCAAGATAAACCTCCCCAGAGAGTCCAGACACAGGTGGTGGTGGCTCTTGACTCTGTTGAGACTGACGGCTGATGAAATGATGAATCCGTGAGGACTGGGTGGTGATGACGAGGTGGAGGCAAAGAGATAATCATATTTAAAAAGACAGCAGAAAGATGATGAACAATGTAGGTGTGTTGCTGCGAGCATGCATGAGAGGAGGTTAATTGTAGAATGTCTGAGAAATAAAACTTAATGTGAAATGGTGCACTGCTTTGCTTTGCAATGCACATGTAAGCAGTGTTTACAAAACCCTTTTGTAAAGGGGGGATGAACTGAGGGCTGAAAACCTTTCACTACCCGGGTGTATTACTCAGTTTTATTAGAATAATTAAATACAGAGAAAATGTTATTTTGACAAGACAGATGTAAGGGACAGAAGGACAAAGTAGCAACACAGAGCAGGATGTCCAAATGTATTTTTGTTGGATTCAACTTGCAGGATTCCTCTGCTGTCAAAAATCTCCCTGGAAATGTCTCATTCTTTTCTTTGTTGTCTCACAATCCCTCATCTTTTATGTTTATTTGGAAATGTTGATTTTAGATTTCTTATTCCCACAATGTTTTTTTTTTATGTTCTAATGGACAGATAAGAAAGAGAAAATACAAAAAGTACTGCAGAAATGTGTTTAGTGTGTGGGCTATTTCTTGTAAATGAGGATTTCGATAAGATTAACAGATGGAAGATAGATGGAGGGTTGATAAAACATGAAGACCATTCCCGGGAAAGTTTTTGGAAAACTGCAGATGCAGACTTCATAGATAAGCAGAACCTGTCAGAGCCCATAAAGGAGTCTCCATAATATTTAAGATTCATCACACAGTGTGAAGAGCATTTGAATTCAACACACTAAAGCAGCACTTAACCACAATCATAGTAAATAAAAGGGTTTAATGAGTTGTAGTTAAATTAGACAACAACACTGACAACAAACACACACTTTAAGCATCTTAAAGCAATTAAGGAATTGGTTTTAATGTCTGAAAGACAAGGCCATTTATTTTCAGAAAGTCTGACTAATTAAAAACTCCAATTCTTATTTATGTCGACTAAATAACGCAGGGAAAACTTCACTTTTTTTAATTTTAAACCCACAGTTGTAAAACACAGAAGAAAAAGGATGTGAAATACAGTTTGTTTATTTTCAGATGACACATTTCCAACTGATTATAAGTGCAGTCAAATGTGATTTGTTAGTTGGAAGAAGATTGGAAGAAGATGCGTGTGGCACAAGTGTATTTAGGGTGTGTCCAACTTCACTTTGTTATTTAGACAGTGCATTATCTTGGTGCAAAGTAAGGAAAAAGGTGCAAAAAGGTTGCATTTAGTCTCTTGATTAGTCATGCGTGTTGGGCCTGACTGTCATATCCCATTCTCTTTAATAGCCCGGTGTGCCTGCCTCTGGCATGTTACTATTCAAATGACAGATTTGGCAAGTCCGAGAACCAAATGGAGATGCTGAACCCTTGTACCCACTTGTAGTGATTCAGGCACTGCAGCTAACCCGCAGGTCGGGCGGGCCCGGTCTTGAACATTATGATTAATAGCTGATTGGTTGCAGGTGGGTGAAATAGGATGAAGCACCTCCCTGTTGCTGTGCGCACATTTGCACATTTTTAAAGACAGCTCTAATGGAAGTCAGGATTTATACAGCTACATTACTCCAAACAATTTCACTCTATGACCTTTGACTGTGTGAGACCTTTTGGATGTGTAGAAGAACACCAAAGACATATATGACTGGAACAGGTCTTCAATTACCATTAGATACTGATGGATCCTGTTGAATTTTAACAATTAATGAAGTTACAGCTGTGCCTCATGCGTAAATGCGCACAGCGTCTCTCTTCTACCTGCAGTCATCCGCTATTAATCAGAATGTTAGTTAATTATTATGACTCGTGAATCAACTGCAGTGCTCTAGAATATGAATAGCAGGAAAATACTGTCATTGACTTTAGACAAGGTCTTTGTTGGTCTCAGGCATAACGTCTTTCTGCTGGCTCAAGATAACAATGAACACACCTTGTTTTAAGACCAACATGCCCATGGGCGCTCAGAAGGGTACAAATACACATCTTACCAACGCAACGTGGATGCTGAGCGTGAAAATGAGAACTGCATCTGTCAAAGCAATGAAAGCTGCACTGCTCTGTGTGCTGCTTTGTGCCAGGCCAAATGATAATACTGCAGCTAATGTAACTTGTTACAGTGACAAAAAAAAGTGATTAAAAGCATAAATGCTCTTGATTTTACTTTGTCTAGCTCTTCCTGACAATTGTAATGCAAATTGATCAGCTAATCATTGATAAGGCTCCACACCCTTTCATGTTGAAAACTTTTTATAGCTGGAGGCTCATAAGTAAGGTCTTGCAGACTTGGCAGCTCAACACAAAGTCCCTAATGCTGCCAAACCTTCTATGCAAATGACTTTTACATGAATGCATCTCTATTTCTCTCCAGCCACCGAAAACATGGTGCTTCCTTGGACTAATGTTTGCTTGGCAGTGGAAATTTCCGGCGCTGGATAACTTGTCTTGGTGACCTCACTCTGCACTCCCCTCAGGGAGAACAGCTATGTGGCCCCTGGGCTAATATGACTTTAATTTAAGCTTTTGTCTGGTCTGCAAGGGGTTACACAGGCAGGGTTTTGACCAGCAGGTCGTTGATCCAAGTCTGGAGGTCAATTCTGAAAATAGGATGAATGAAATAGAGAGACTGTAGGCGATGTTCAGCAACAGTAAAGCTGAGCACTAGATGCTCCTAGGGGAGAATTTGTAAGCATTAAATCCTCTCTACCCCAAATACTCCCCAAAGTTGTAGCAATTAACGTTAGCTTGTTCAGCATAATTTTATCAGTGTGGGTCCTCAGAGAGGAGATTCTCTCTGCCCAGGGAAACTGATAAACCTATTATCTCACTGTCTTGTTATTTTATCACATTAGGGAGAAGAGCTATGCAGTAATGGTGGTGATAACTCTGAAATGGGATTTGGTGATTAGGGGTGAGAGAGAGCTTGATGATAAAATGATTTACTTCACAGGTTGTTTTTTTTGCCATTAACACAACCATTACACTCAACATGTGAGAAATTCTGTCTGGTGCTCGTTAATGTAAGTTCTGTCAGTCTGATACTGGGGAGTAAGGGCTTCTGCCACTGATTTGTTTGTGTGAACTTGCCACACAGTGATGGATGGCCCTGGATATACAGTACATTAGAACATTAGAGGACATTGTCTATTACACACGAAATTCTCCATGGCAATGGCGGCGCATGCAGATTGTGCGACTGGTAGCTTCTTGAAACACTCAAAGGCATTGGAAAAGGAAACATGGGATTTATATTAGAGAGAAGCGGATCTTTAGGCAATCAGCATTTCTCACTGCAACTTTCCACCTCCTAGCCAGATCAGCTGGACCGATCAGCACTGCAGGTTGTGTAACCACCCCAGGGGCAGAGGAAGAGAGCCGGGATAAGAGCCATGCTAACTCAGCTTGGACTTAAGGCTGTTCCTGGGATGGGACAAAATAGGATTCAGGCTGGTCAAGCAACAGGAAATCAGTAACTGATGTGCCCACATCTTACAGAGATCTGATCACAACATCCTGGATGAAGCACTTGATGGGCAGACTGAGATCCGAGCTGACAGAGCGACTGAGTCCCACAAGATGAGGGGAAGTGGACTCTGTGTTTACACTGATGATGCGTCATGCTGAAACGCAGTCAATGCTGATGGATAATGTTTCCCAGATGTTGAACCTTTTATGTGAAGATGCCAACCTTATTGTCATCACTATCTTGTTGTGGTTATTTACATTAAAACAGACACAAATCTAAAAAATGCACCGCAGAATTCCATTTATGTGTATATGGATGTATACCTGCATATTTATATATGTACAAACCCCAGTTCCAAAAAAGTTGGGATGCTTTATCACATGAAATTAAAAACAGAATGCAATAATTTGCAAATAATTTTTCAATTGAATACAGTGCAAAAACAAGATATTTAATGTTCAAACGGACAAACGTCAATGTTTTTTCACTAATTTAACTATTAATGACTGATTAATTTGATTGTTTTTTGTATATACATATTCTGAATGTGATGCCTGCATCACGTTTCAGTTTGGTATAGTGCCCATGGTAAACTGTCACATGTGTGAAGGCCCTATTGATGCTGAAAGGTTCAAACAGGCTTCAGGGTGACATAATGCTGCCGTCCACACATCTTTTCCAGAGGCGTCCCAGCTTATTTCAGCAAGACAATACCAAAACACATTCTGCACATGGCTTTATAGTAAAAGAGTGCGTCTACTAGACTGGCCTGCTTGCAGTCCAGACCTGGCTTCCATTAAAAAAGTGTGGCCCATTATGAAGCGGAAAATGCGACAACATGGACTGTTGAGCAACTGAAGTCGTATATCATGCAAGAATGGGAAAGAATTTCACTTTCAAAACTTGAACAATTAGTGTCCTCAGATTCTGAAATCTTACTGAGTGTTGTCCCAACTTTTTTGGAACATGTTGCTGGTATCAAATTCAGAATGAGTGTATATTTACAAAAACAATGAAATGTATCACTTTTAATTTTAAATTTCTTGTCTGCATTCAATTAAATATAACTGCATATTTTATTCATTTCATACTTTATCCGATTCTATCCTATTCTAAATTGAATTATGCTCTGTGTGTGTGTAGAATGAAGGACCAACAACTTTCATTTTGTTACCTTGATATTTAATTCAGCAGCAAAGCATTCAGTTGGAGTCATGTGTCTGGCCACCCGATGAATGTAATCCCAGTATTCTCCTTTTAGCTATGCTTTGGTCTGCACTGACTGCTTAGGTAAATATCTTGCTCTTTAGCCACTAAATGCACCACTGTGTTACTAACTGTGGCCTTCTACCATTTGGGCAGGTGGCTGATTACTTTTGATTGAATGTTGATATCAAAAGCATGTTTCTGTTAAGTTGCTGAAAGCGGTAATTCAACTGCCACATTTTGACAATGAAAGCATCCGCCTAACTACTAAAAGGCTCACTGGGCTCCGAGGAATCAACTGCACTGCATAGATTTATAATATTTCCCCTCTATGAGAGATATCATGCCAATTTTTTATTGCTCCATTTAACTATCTGTCCTTTTTTCTGTTCCTGTTCCTAGTTCCTTGTAATTGACTGGAAAATTAAAACAAACAAAACAAATTCCAGTTTGTTGCACAACAGAACAATGACTTACACTCGAGAATAATGGGATTCATTATTCATCAGTCATGACACTCAGGCTCACAAATTGTACAAGATATATCCAGTCTCCGTTCCACCCTCCTGTTATTGTGGATTAATGGCAGTTATTACTCTAAACACATAGTTACAGTTAAGTCATTTTTAGTCATTATGGCAGGCAGGGGTGTTATTCTCTTCTTTGACACCTATTTAGATGTACTGAATGCCTCCTCTATTTATTCCTTCTTCATCCAACCTTCATTTGTCTTTGCAGACACCCACAGAAACTGACACCCAGTTTATTACATGATGCATAATCGACCCGACAGATGAGAAGATACAAAGACGATTCACTGATTGTGTCAATCTCTTACGCATCCTCATTTGTCTGTTCACAGACACACTCCTGACATATATCCCACAGTGTACAGCACAATTGCAATATTATCTGTGTAAGTAATGCACAGTGATTTTTCAGTTTAATATGACAATCAGGCTGACAAATTATATTCCAGTCATCCAGGATCTTTTATTGTGTCTAGCCGTTCTTCTGGCACAGCAAAGGAGAGAAGAAAATAATGACGAGAAGGGAAAGGAGGGAGTGTTAGAGAAAGAAATTATGCAAAACAAATAAATCACCAAAAGGAGTGAAAAGACGGAGAGAAGGACACACACAGTAAGACAGAATGGGATAAACAGTGAGAACATAAGAGTGAGAATAAAAAGACTGAGAACATAAAGAAGGGAAAAGAAGATGATATCATTTCATCTAAAGAGAAATTAATGTGTGTTCTCTTTGAAGTGAGCAATTACCTGTCGAGCATGGACTGAACACCGATAGATTTTAATGGGAGGGATTCTGTGCTCAGTGCTTTGATTAAATAGGATTTAAGTTTATAGCCACAGCAGATGGAGATGTGGGGTCATCTGGTTTGTCTAAATAGTCGCATCCGTACGGCTGTGTGTACATGTGTTGTTCCAATGCATTTCCAATCTGTCATGGATTGGGGCCAGGTAGAAGAAGCATGGGACACTGACTGTCTGAGAGAGACAGACAGACAGAGAGGAAGATTCACAAACAGAGAGAGGCAAGAAAAAAAGAGAGGAGCAGAGATAACATGCCAAACATGCAGATGAAACAGTGTCCCATAGATGATATATAAAAATAAAACCATCTCAACTCATCTCCACCCAGAAAAATGCAATCCAGTATCTGTAAAGGTTTGCAACTTTCTCCAAAAATAAATTACCAATATAACTGCCTCCAAAAAACCTTCAGGTCTAAGACAGTTCAGTGTTCTGCTTCTGTAACTGTACCCTGTTGCCTCACCCTTACTTTTCATTAACTCCCCCCAACTTTTATAGTTCAAGTCTCTCTCCACAGTGTCCTCTTACTGTCCAGCCAAAAAAAAACAGATGAATGGAGTTCTGAGTTTATAAAAAAGTTAATAAGCTTTTTTAAATCATCTTTAATTGTTTCTGTGTGTTCACACCAATAAGCTTTAAGGGGAATCTTAGTCAACATCTTTTGCCCTGGGTTTTGCCTTTCAGGCTACCTAACCCTCTAATAGAGGGAGCTTTTAGGATTAAGGTTAAAGCAACATTAGGTAACTATTTTACCTTAAAATAACAGCTTCAAAATGATTTTGTTAGTACGCTGACTTAATATGAAGAGTCTTGCCTCTTCTTATTCCTCTGCACCCCAAACCTCTGCACTACTATCTCAGAGCATAACACTTTACAGCACTACTGTATGTCACTCACCGCCTGAAAAATGCATTCCCACAAAGTTGAAAACATGGCTGTTTTTCTTAGCTTAGATATTTGATATTATATTTTGAAGATAAGTAGTTTTCACTTGAGAGCAACAAAATGCACATTTACAGTTGCCCATATGTCAGTGGTATGTAAGTCAGTTGCACTAAGAAACTGTAGGGGCTCCAAATTGCAAAAAATACAAATTCTTGCATAATGTTGCTTTACGGTTAGGGCAACGTTCAGACTATGCTTAGAGGTGAAATAGCTACTTGAACTTTCATGTAAACACAGCATTATGCATTAAAAGAGTCAGGTTTCGGTTAATGAAAGTTCAAATAGTTGACCATTGTTTCAACATCAGATATATCAGCTTTATTTTCTTCCATGCATTCCTCAAAAGTTGGCGCTGACATTACCCACAATGCAGATTCAGATGTGTTATGCTAGTGGCAGAGATGAGGAGTGGGCTAAACAGGTCTGTTAACCTCACGTGTTTCAAACTCCACATGACCGGTGGACTGGAGCCGCCACTGGATTAATGTGAATTTAAATTCACTTTAACTGGGGGCTGCGAGTAAAGCTATGATTATTAACTTTAAATTGATATTGTGAACTTTTCAGGGGAAAAAAGCCTATTAACACATCCAGCATTCATTTGAAGCTGTGTTTCTGGCCAGTTAATGCATCTAAGTCCAATATTCACTTTTCTTTTAGCTTTGGACTGCATCAACTCATGAGGGAATGTACACACTTGGTCTGTACACTAACTAATCCCTCTCCCAACAGGATTTAGGGAGTTGTTCTTTTACTTTTGGGGCAGGAAAGCACTGCAGCCACCATTCACGACATGTTTTCCCTGTGGCAAAGGCTGGGAATGGAGGAAATGCTGCTTTAACCTAATTAGAGGGCAGTTCGTGTTTACATTACATTACTGCCAACTAGTCTCCAAAGCATACAATTAGAATAAATTATAATGACATTTAGATGGATTTCCTACCTCCCAGGAAGCCATTTGTGTCTATTCATTTCAACTTAAAACTATCTTCAGATTTTGTAAGCTTTGTTTGCTTCATTTTTGATGGGTTATCTACTACGGATATTGGATTTTTAACAATATAACAAAGGATAAACATGCTGTAAAACCATCTTGCCTGACAAAATTAGAAATCTTCATCCGTTTTGCTTTTATCAGAGATTCATTTAGACATTTATATAGTACACATTGGCTATAAAAATGTCTTAAAAGGATGCACTGCATTGAAAAGTCATCCTGGCCCTTTAAAGAATGTGTTTGAAGCATTTTAACAAGGCGCACATCCTTCATCTCTCCACTGGCACCACAGCTGGCTTGGCACACAGAGAGCCTCTCTTATCTCTGGGCATGAACACACTCGTACACTTTCAGGCACATGTATGCAAGATTTGATACAGAAAAGGCATTTTACTGTATATTTGGACGTGTCATCTATATTCTATTCCGATCTGGCTGAATGTCCTGATATGCATGTATGCTTTTACAGATGTGTGGACTTCTGTATGTCAGCTGTCCACTGCCAAACAGACAGGTCAACTGTTTTATAGCCTTTGCAGAAAAGCCCCCAGGTCTCCATCCCAGCTCCTCCTACTTACAGCAATTGTTCTGGTGTAAGTGCCCTCAAGCCATCCTAAGTGTTTGGCAGTAAACAATCCATTTAAGCCAGCACATAGTGATCCTAATATGGAGCTGTTTCACTCACTGTTGATCCAGAGCAGGACAGAGCAGAGCATGTTGATTAACAGGGATTACTGTCCTCTGGCACCATAAAATTACACAGAATGCCCATTACTTGCAGATGAAACTATTCCTGTGGGAGCTGTTTAGTGTCAGAAAGGCCAACAAGCACTGGAGAGTTCAAAGCTACTGTCGGAATCTATGGACAGCGCAAAACAATTACACAGAATTTACCTCCAAACAGACACCACAGACTCAAACATAGTTCATCACAGAAATGTCAAAGAAACAAAATAGCACAAAATAGATACATAAATTACACATAAATCTGTGTGTGAAGTCATGTGTTACAGAACTGCTGCATCAACTCAACTACCTTCAGACAGGCTGTAGCTAATAGCAGTTTGTAGTATGTGAAGGTAAATTACAGAACTGAAAAGAAAAAGACGTGTCTATGGGCATTAAAGGTTTTATTGCCCTGATGAAGACCTACAGTGGTTGAAACATGTTGGCATTTAAATGATTTAGCTGCTATGATAAAAGCTTTTTAATCCTTTCCTTCCTCATTGCGCCTTGCTTGCTTTTCTTTGATTATCCTGTTTTGCCCCCATTTTCCAAGAGCACCTGACACATTTTTGAATGAGTATACGGAGCGACCAGTCATCTTTCTTCATTCTTTTTTGAGTCTACAGTCATGCTAGCATCTGTTGCTGTACTTTGAGGTGCTTTGATCTAAATGCTAATGTCAGCATGTTAGCATGCACAAAAATGAGGATGCTAACATGCTGGTGTTTACAAAGTACAATATGTTTCCTATGCTCATCATCTTAGTTGAGTTTGTTAGCATGCTAATGTCAGCTAATTGATGCTAAACACAAAGTGAAGGCTCATGAGAATGTCATTATAGTTATTTTATCGTAATGGTAGACTTGTTTATCATTTTGCAATGTGGAACTTGCAGCTTAGGAACTTGGAAAATGGTAAAATGGCCTCTGCGGTCAACAAAAATGACATCCACATTAAGGATGAGTCTCTGGGAACCATAAATGTCTGTACAAAAGCTTATTTAGTTCTTGAGACATTTCACTCTGGATCAAAGTGTTGGACCGACATTGCTATCACTAGTCTTGCTATATCAGACAATCAGAGATCTCACTGCCTACCAGTTGTCTGGGGATTTCTAGATGCAAGGTGGTTGCTTTTACTGGGAGCGTGAACAGCTGGTAACAGACCTACTTACTTTACAAATTTTCAAGAACATGCCTTAGCAAAAACGATGCTCTACCCTAACTTTACACACCAGGAGGAGGTTGTCCTTAAAAACTGTTTGGAAAAGGGCAGGCACTTTCAAAACACACTTGGCAGGTGACTGAATGAACCAGCTGTCTATCATGTCTAACATGGGCTTACTTCAATCAGTCAGATCAATGCTTCCATTGATGTTTCTCGCTGTTGTGACACCTTAAACCACGCCCGTAGCTGCCAGTAGTCCCTCCTAGGATGCTGATTGGTTGCACCACTTTTGGTGCAGACACAAATGGATAACTAAGTCTGGCAAGATGGATTCTTGAATGATTTTGACATCATTCTCCTCAGTAGTAAGCACAATCATTGTCTCTATTCAGCTGCCAGCATGGCTAAAAAGTAGCAGAACAGAATCAAACACTGTATAAATGGCTGGTTCTTCCTCTTGCGCTAAAGTGATACAGCCCAGATGATGGGTTGCATAAAACCTTGTGAAACCACAAGTGTTGCATGCAACAGGCATTGTAACATGGTTCAAAGCTTTATAACAATGGAGAGATCTTCCACTGAAAAACAGTGATCAACGGCAGATGTTGGAAGTGGAACAAGACTATTTTGGAACAAACCTGCAATAAGTTTTTCATCTCTGCTGGGAGCATCACCACACAGACAGTGCCTCTATATCACCAAGGTGCCCAGTCTCTGTCTTTCTCCCAGTCCATCAGACCAGTTAGCAGCATATCTTGGAACAAGTCCACTGATTTAACAGAGGGGGGGGACTAGTACAGGGTTGCAGCCCCCTGGCTCCTACACTTCTGTGTGTGTGTGTGTGTGAGTGTGTGTAACGCTAAACCAGACACAGCCTTGTGGCTCCTTTGAGAACTTTTCTCAGTCTCTCCGTGCGATCCAGCTGAGTGGGTGAAAAGCAAAGGAGAACGAGAGAGAGAGAGAGAGAGAGAGAGAGAGAGAGAGAGAGAGAGAGAGAGCTGTCTGAGAGAGAGAGAGAGGCAGCTTGTATGAGGCAGTAGTCAATCACTCAGCCAGAGAAAGAGAGAGAGAGTGTGTGTGTGAGAGAGAGATTGGAGAAGCAGCCAGTCGCCTGTCCCTCACTCACTCACTCTCTCACTCACTCACTCACTCCAGGCTCTAAGTTTACAGGCAGCCGGGCAGATTTTCTTGGCTTGGACACAGCGCTCATGACAGGATTAGGAGCCGGGGACACGGGACCAACCGGAGATCTGCAGGTCCTTGTGGACGAGTCCCAGCCAGATTCTCTGCCTGCACAGGTAGGACTGAAACCTTCAGATTGTACCAAAGTTGATCAGATCTGTCTATCTATAAATGATTATTCAACTGAAAGCAACAGCAAACCCACGATTCTTCCAATATTCAGCAAGTCTTTTGGCAAGAATTGTTTGGCAGCACAGTCTAAGTTCTTGCTGATAAAATCTGATTCCCAGAAGGCTCAGAAAAGACAACTCCATATTATTTTTATTTTAATGTGAAATGGTTAGCTTGCAGAATATGTAATAAAATCCACTAAAGGATCATTTCTGCATCTTTTCTTAATCTTCTGAAGGCTTCTCACTCCTTTGTTCCTCAGACAACATAGGCACTGATAGTGACTGCATAGACAGAGAATGAAAACAGCTCGGTCATGTTGAGAACTTATTAAGTGATGATGAGGATCTGAATGAACAGATGAGCTACTCACGAGATAGTAAGCATGTTGCATAACATGCAACATTGTATTAATTCATAACATTTAGCTGCTGCTGCTGCATTGGGTTTCACTTTTTGGCACTTAAAAAAACCTCAGTATAAGCAATGAGTTATTGTATTCTTTACATTCAAGATGCATCTTGTGCCAGCTCAGTAGGGGAGACCAGGGATGGTAGTAACACATGGGCGTCAGTAGTTGTTCATGCTAGAGTTCTCAAATTTTGTTACACAGTATCTGTATTTGTCTGTTACAAATAAAACTCATGATGTGAGTTTATATCAAATACAAAATGTTCTGTTGTTACAACCTACCCCACTCCTGGGATGAGTTGCAACATTAGCTACATTAGCTGGGGACAGATACTTTAGGTTATGTAAGTCAAACGTTTGTATCTGCAATACAATTATCACTTGGCAAAAATAATTCTGATACTTTTTTAACTTTCCTAACCTGAAAATCGTTTTTTGTTGTTGTTGTTGTTGTAAAATTCATAATGTTGCTCACAGAGACATTACACTTCTCCTGTGAGCTCAAAAACTAAATGTGAGAGTATGATATTCATTACATCACTGGACTACTTTTCTGATTGGTCAAACTGACAGTGTTATAACAAACCCGGTGTTAGAACACTCCCCGGTATCCCCGGGGGAATTGCTGAAGTAAGCTCTATTTTTCAAACCACAAAATTCTATTTATGGAAAGTCATTGCACCCTGGTGCTGATCTTGATTTCTTTTCAGCGGAGTATAAATCAGGCAAAGAAAACACTCAATTGCTAATTTTAGAGGCATACTTACTGCTTTTGTTATGTAACTGGCTGGTGGACCCATGCACCATAACTTTAAAAGCACTCACACTGCTGTGATCAGACATTTAGTTCCTCAGCACCACTTCTGCCAGTGCGAGGGGTCAGTTTACGCACTTGGACCCTCTTTGTACTGTAAGGAACTCTGGATAACTGTGCCCACCAAATGACTCATGCTCATTGAAAACACAGCCAACTCTTCTTTTTAAAAAAACATGAAAAGGGATTGGGAAACTTTGGTGTTAGGTGTGACTCAGGAGATTTGTCAGACAACTTTTTCTTTTTTCTTTTTTTGCACAAATTTCCAGAATTTGAGGGTAAGATGACTAAATGCTCAAGAGTAAGCCAGACCTTACTGCACCGTGCCTGTGTATGTGTGTTTTTAAGCGTGTGAATGCAGCTATATGTACATCTGCACATGGAGTTACATGCCCCTGTGTAAGTTTTCAGTAAAATTCCAGACTCGTGCAGCGCAGAGCGGAGCGGCGTGTGGTTTCACTCTGGAATCCTGCACCAAGAAAGCGGGAAGAGAAAAAGCTTGACTTGCAAATTTACTCTGATTACAAAGTGTGAGCGAGACCCCTTTCTGCTGTTTCAGCTTGCCGCAGTTAAATCTAAATGGAGAGCTTTCTAGTAAGGAGCGAGAGAGTGTGAGTATCCTATTCTTGAGGCGTGTGTGTGTGTGTGTTGTGTCTGTTGCATATGTGTGTATAAGGAGCAGATGTGTCTGGCACCAATACAAAGCAATCAACATAGCCGGTTGGTGGGGAAGACATTGTGTGTGTATGTGTTTGTGTGAGCTCTGTTAAACGTCTCTTGACAGTTAACTCCCCCATCCTAATGAAGCACTGAGCAGCGCGCAAAACACTTTTAATGGAAAAGAATGAAAAGAAAACTGAGAACACAGTTGAATATTACGTAACAGAAAAATGAATCGCTTCCTAAACTTTTCATGTTTCCGTCCTACAATTTATAAATCTGACAAATTTCAGCTCTACAGTAATCACGTGTTTAATGTTTTATGATGGAGCGGAGTGCTCCATAGTTTGCAGTTTCAGAACATGATTGGACACAGCCAAGAAACAGGGGGAGACCACACTGATGCCTGCATAACGTCAGTCGATAGCTTGCCGGTTGTCACAAACACACACACACACACACACACACACACACACACACACATACATACACACACACATAATACTCAAGACTGGTCTTGGTCTCGACGGGGCTGGTCTCTAGATGACTTTTTTACTCGCTCTTGTCTCATCTCGGACATAGAGGTCTCCGGATTTTATTTCAAGACTGGTCAAAACCAAACTGCAGGGAGATCTTCTGCGTATGCCTCCGCATTGTGCAACCCATACAGCAAGCGCATTACCTGTGAAGACTTCTGTCGGCCAAGTGGTTAACTTCCGGTTTTCAAATGTTACTGGACCAAACTGATCAAATCCCTACACCGAACCGAGTCCTTTTGTTGGGGTTGTCATGTTCAAAAAAATGTATCCACCATTTTACAGCCATGTCTTTCACAATATAAGTCTTTTTGGCCTGCAGTGCATCACAGGATGTTGTCATAACACAGTTTGACCACTATGACTAATTGGCTTCAGAGGCTGGAACACTTCCTAGGGGCTTGGATATCACTAAATTGCCTGTGCATTTTTTGATTTATATGTTAACACCATTATTGTGATTGGATGCAAAATGTCCTGCTTCAAATGCAGCCAATAATAATTAATTTCTAACATTGAATTTTTGTTACAAGCTGTCAAACCTTTATCTGCACTTTGGAAGGGTATGAATCTATTATGCTAGTTGTGATGCTAGCAAAGCTAGCTATCTGTTGAGACACAGGCCACATAAAGCTACACAGCTCTTAAAAGTTATGTTACATCAGCGTTAGTTCCCTCATTAGAGAGCTAGAGATATGACAGCACTTGACAAGTATTTACTCGGTCTTTCCCTGCCTTGATCTTGGTCTTGAGTTGGCCTCAACCCCTCAAAATCTTGCCACGGTTTCAATACACTTTGGTCTTAGTCATGACTTGGTCAGAGTCATAGCATCACCACCTGGCAACAGTAAATGACATGTTTCATTCATTTATAGACTGCTCCTAACAGGTTGAGCAAATCACCCTAAAATTTGGTCAGAAAAGCCTCAAGACCGCGATGAAGCTTTATTGTGAATACTGTGTCGAAGTTTTCATTGAACAGCATTGCCTTGGTGGTGCAGTGAACTTTAATGTTTTGCAATGACACAGGAACTTGTTGTAAAGGGTACGTAGTCACGTAGTCAAATCTGCCCCAAACTTCACTTGTTTGAACACTGACCTGTAGATGTGTTCAGGCTGGGACTCTTATCAGTCGGTGTGGCAAAACAGCTTGATGGCACCCCCAAAAACATATCACCGAAGCATGTTTCACCTACATGTACAAAATTCCGTGTCCACATGTATCATGTCCCGCCATACAAGAAAAAGCCTGTTGGAGCCACACTCTGAACCCAGCAGGGTTTTGCTTGTGATAAACAATGATGAGACAGGCCACATAAAGCTATGTAGCTTCAAGTGATGTTACAACACGTTATGTTAGCTAATATCAGCTCACTTGGGTGATGGAGACAGGTTTGGTCTTGGTCTTGACTCGGACTCAACCCCTAAATGTCTTGTTCTTGTCTCAATAAACTTTGGTCTTGGTCATAACTTGGTTTCAGTTTAGGTGGTCACACTACAACAATGACACTGACGCAGAAACACATGCTTGAGACTGACCTTTTTTGAGGGTTGTGGTTGCTATTCTTGTGGGTTTGTTTGGACTCCAGGGAACAGGAGAAAACTGATTGCTCATGCGTATAAAGAATACATACAAAGGACCAAATTTGGCTCATAAAGTTTCTCTTTCTGATGTTTGTCTTTGGTGAGTTCACCGCCACTGACCTCTGTCTGAAAAACCAGCAATTTTCTGTCTCTAAACTCGCCCTCTCCTCTTCTGCAGAAATGTCTGGTTTCAATTAGGCTCTCAGGGATGTGTGAGGGTTCTCTGTCTCGCTTGCTCTCTCTACGTACACAGTATATGTCTGTCTGTCTGTGTCACTGTCTCATCCTCTGGTTTAGGATTGTGGTTTGACTTTTTTTCCTCCTCTTCTCTTTACATTCTCGCGGTCTGTACTTTCCTTGTGTTCCTCACTGTCTCTCTTTGTTATAGCTGGATGGCAGGTCTGGTACATGGTAATAAGCCACAGACCTTTGGGCACACATACACACATAAAGGAAATCCAGCCCAAAGGAAACAAAGTAAGGTCAGCCTACTGGGAGGTTAGCTTGTAGAGGAAAAACCCTCACCTTTAAGCTTGCTCCTTGTTCTAGCTCTCCAACCATGTTTTATTCTGTAATTAACTGCTTGACTGACTGACCGACTGACTTTCTGCCTGTTCCCGTTCCCATGTAAATTCCAATGCATGCAACATGGATAGAAGCTGAATTTTCTGCATTTTTCCGTCCATAGTTCAGGAGAAAGACTCGGTCTTGTTTTTGCAGCCTCCCCTACTTGTTTTCGCTTTCTTTGCACACAGTGGCCCTTGTGTTTCTGAACTGTTTCATCTGAACTCTTTCCATCCCCAGTGGGCTGTCCAATATTATTGGAGCATGTAGAGCCTCTGCAGGCAGCCAGTGCAGGTAGAGACTGTGCAGCCTCAAGGCTTTGCGGGTGAGAGGTGGTGACATTGTGTTTTTCAAAGCTGCAACATTGAGATTTTTTGGTTTGGTTTGGTTTTGGTTTGGTCATGTACCAGATTGGGTTTGGTACACACGTACCAGTAAAAAATTGTTTCCTCCTTTTTATTGATATGTTTTCATGAAACCAGCAAGTTTATTTGGTTACTTGGAATCAGCAGAACCAGTGGTGGATTATGAGACAGTGGACCCTGGGAACAGACTCACAAAAGGCCCCTTAAATTAATTTACATTTACAGCACACAACCGCACAATTAATGCCAACAACACACTGGGATTTCTCCAGAAAGATCTGAAGGGCCCATGTTGCATGGAGCACTCACTAAAGTGTATCTTGATAGTTTGTCAAGTCTGTTGTTGGTGGCTGACCTCCAGTTAGTAGTTCATGCAAAGATACTTTTGACATTTCTTTACTTCTGCTGCTCAGTGCAATAAAACACATTTACTATCGTCACCAGTCCTCATTTTCACTGCATTTAATCACAGGTCACTCTTTATCTTAGCTACCTGTTGACTGACATTTGCTAGCTAACCACAGGGACATCAAGCAGTGCTTGCAGCTGTTTGAATTTGAGTCGGTCAGAAAAGCTGGCAATGCAATGTTGTGTTCCCTAGCTGGCTGGGTGACAGAGCGTTTGTTAGCACCACTTTTGGTCTTCCCCTCAGGAATTGCTATTGGGATTATTTCCTGGCAATTGTACCCTCCAAAGTTGATATCAGATTTTCACCTCTGCCTTTGGGCCCCTGGACCTGAGCCTGGTAGACCCATTCATACATTTATTTCATTCATATTTCTGCACGTTTTCTGAAAGCTCACTGATACGGATGAAAGCAGTGTCAAGGACACCACCACAGGACACAACAAAGGAGTTTGAAAAATGGGAAAATATTGGAAATGATGCTCGTTGTCAGTTAGTGTAACTTTTGTTGGATGTATTGCTGAAAATTTATGCCAACATAAAGGACAAATGAGCTAAAAGATGCTAAAAATTCTCTCTATAGCTGAGGGAAACTGCACAGTTTGTTAATTCTCTGTAGGTTGATTCATTCAGTGGCTGCTTTCACATAGACATGGTCATTTCATTCAGTGCTGATATGAGAATATGCATTAGTGCAGCTTTAAGCCATGGACACATATGTTTTAGTCTGATTCTGTAATGTCCCTGCAGTGAAATGGAAAAAGAGAGGGAGGTCACCAGTGGTTTGGGATTTGTCGCGCTACCAGATTAAGCTTTGGACCAGTGAGAATGAAAACATTTATATGAAACATGTTTGATTTTCACAACTGAAATCTGGATAAATGTGAAAGTTTTGACCCACAAATGTAATCTGGGAAGGTCTGCTGTACCGTTGGCTCTTTCCCCAGTTGGTTAGGATTTGATAAATCTTCTTGTGTGTTCTCAGCTTAACAGAAGCCCAGCAGCGTCACCTGAAACCAAACAAATTGCTCTCCCTTTGCCAGGGGGAATTTCCCTTTAGCTGACATCATGATATTTTCTGTCCCATGCTGTCCAGCTTCTCACATCAATCTTGTTTTGAGGACTTTTCCTTCTGTCTTACACTTTCTTGCTTGGGTTTCTTTTCAGTGCGAAACATTGTTTAAAAGTGGTTTTCAAATATGTCTGCTGCCTCCATCTGTATTTCTGTATACTCGGCCTCCTCTTCCTGATGTAGGTGGATTGTGATGGTGTTAGAGGCCAACCTGTCTGTTTCCTCCAGTCTGCAGGGACTAAATGACCCATTTGAGCCCACAGACAGTTCAGAAAACACACAGACACACTCTTTCGTTTATGTGTTGGTGTCTTTTTTTCCTCCATTCACTGTCCCTGCACTGACTCCAGCAATATGCATGCCTCTCTTTGTGTATAGTGTTATAATATTCTGTTTTATATGTGTCTACATGTGTCTGTATACCATGTGGAGGTTTCCCCCGCTTCACACATTTGCACTTTGACTTTTGGTTCTTTGGCTGAGCAGTGTAACTTCCTCTCACTCTGGCTAATTTCACCGCTGAAGTTCTGCCAAACCACCTGGTTAAAGCGTACGTTCCACTTGGTTAGAGTTGAGTAGTGTTCGCATTTGCTCTGATACGATACCAGTACCTTTATTTCAGTGCTTTCCTTTCTCTGTAATAACAAAAATGTAAATTCAGTTGTAACAATTAAGTCCAAACTTCTCATTTCAATGTTGTTATTTATATAGAACATTTTAAAGACCACATGAAATAAAATCCCCCCCTGTCTCCCTTTCCAAACCTGCCTGCCATGGCATTTTATGCATTTGCTTCCACTTGCTTCCAGTTCGGAGGAAGCACCTGTGATATTCTTCCTGTTATGTTGTTGTTGTTACTACTACAGAGCTTACATGCTGTAATATTTCACTGTTAATGGTATGAAATTCACACTTACTGGTTTCATACTAAGGTTTCGGACATATTAATGTCACACACTGTTATATCATGTTGGTCAGGAATTTCTGACGCACCCAGTGGCTAACGCTAAGTGCTAAACCAACATGAAAACAGTGAAAACAGCCCAGTTATCTCCAACAACAACATATCCAACAAGCTAATTAATTACCTGAAGCCGTTGATGCCTCACTTACAGTTTTGTTGTCCCTGGAAGATTAAGTTAAACTTTTTAGATGCTAGCTGCAGGCATGCTAAAGTTAGCTGCAGCTGCTGGCTTTCAGGCTATTAAAAATGAAACACTCTTTAGCTTTTAGATAAACTGCATTTTCTGGCTGGTTAGACGTGTTGCACTTGCCAACTTTGCATTTTGCATTACAAATATTTCAGCAAGTGTTATCTGCCTCAAGTTTTGTGAAGTTTAACCATTCTTGCGGCAGCTTTTGGCTCACTATCGCCCTGACTCTCTCAGTTACTCTCTCACACAGACGCACTCCCTTGTACCAAAATCTGACACCAACTGATTTAACATGAATTGGCACTTGGTACCAATGTAACTCAGTCAGCACACTTCAAAGTACAGTGTTTGGTACCCAACCCTGACATAATATTTCAACTTTAAACATCTTAAACTTTGAGAATTTAGTTAATTCCATCAAATATCAACATTGAGTTGTGCAAGCATCATAAGAATGAAAGAATTGTTTTAACTTCCAACTAAAGTCACATTAAAACTAGTACAGCAGGGAGAAACATGATATTCAGTTAGAGCTGATAAGTCTACACTCCCTGCACACTGTTCCCCAAAACAAAATTCCACACAGAGAAACAGCACAGAAGCATTTATTCAGTTGTTTGTTTTGATTGAGCGCACGCTTGAGGACTTGCTGTCCCTAAAAGACTTACTTAGAAGGCCTAAATTGTTTTGGCTTGAAAAGCCATTCGAAATATTTAAATAATGAATTTTCCATTTGCTCAGCAGTTTCAAACACAATGATACAGTAAGCATTTGTTCATTGCATGCTGTGAACTGAATCTCTATCACAACTGATGACATAATCATGCTCTGTCACCATTACAAGTACATTTATCCAACGGGTTTATTGGCAGTGCTGTCTGATTTGTGGTCTCCCTGTAAAATCCACCTAATGTGCAAGTGCTGAAAACTGAGCCAGGAATGTTAACAAAAAAATAAATGTGCAATAATCAGCACCCAGTATAAAAACCAACAACATACTGTTAACAGAGTGACCCTGAGGCACCCCAGCTACACTCTAGTTAGCATGCAGGACCTTCACTAAACAGTGAAAAATCTGATAAAACTGTCAGCCAAATATGGCACTACATAAAGTGCTGAAGGCCAGAATATGATTGATGATATACTCTCTTTGACAGAGAAAAGTAACTCACTTTTTCTGTCTGAGGGTCTATGTCACTTGGATTTTAGAAAATGAAGACAGCATTGTCAAATGATGCCCAGTCTTTCCTAGAGATTGACAAATACCTATTGTTATCTTATTGATATTGTTAAAACATCAGACAGTAGAAGATCTGTAGTATTTGTAAGGCATATTGCTGCACTGAAAAGAAGAAAAGTATGCACCCACACTAGCAGCTGCAATGCTGCATTTGGGCACAGCCATGCTCTTAGCTAAATGCTAATGCCTTCGTGCTACCTGAAGTATAGATTGTTGCAGGGATGATATTTTTGTAGGCCTACCCATAAGTTAGCATAGCATGGTTTGCTCCACAAAAAGCCAATGGGATTTTCCATCAACTGTTGGATTTTTGCAGAAAATAAACTCTGTGGAAAACAAAGTTCATGATACTTAGATGTTTTGTTCAACAAATCTTCACAAATGAAGACTGTTTCTGTGATTTTTTAAGTGTAAATGCATCATCAGAAATAAAAAGCTAACATTATGATATATATAAACTACACCACAGTTGCATGAATTCAATGTCAACACGACTAAGTGATTAGTGTTTGGCGTGATGGCTTTTAATGTCCCTGACAACCTCTGTAGCACAAGTTGCCAATGTGGAAGAATAAGGGACACCTTGCGAGAGACCCCAGGTGCAGGGACACAAATCAAGCAGGGGGTCTTGGGTGTCTGTTATTAGTTTGACAAGTAGTTTTATATTACCAACCAAAGTATTTGACAAATTAAATTTGACCCGATGACACTAGAAGTCATTTAGATACATCACCTGAATCTGTACACAATTTAATGACAATATATCTTAAAGGCTAGTTCAGGCAGACTGACACTGTCACCCCTAGAGACATGTCTGGACAATTGAATACTATCCATTTCATCAGAGGTTTCCTAGCATTTTTTATTGTTATGTGTGCATCATTAGGCCTCAAATTTTTCCAATAGTCTATTTTTCCATGGTCCAAAATGAGAGACATGTTGCTGGCACATTTCATGTCCAGACCAAACGTTATTCTGGTTCAGTACAGATGACAGTGGAAGCAAAAAAACAGTCCACGTGGTATTTAGAGCAACACCCCTGAGGAAGTAACTGACCAAAACCTTGAGGACTCTCTGCTTGATGTTTACAGACACAGGGAGACAGTTTTTCTTTGAGACTTCTTTGGGTTAGCATGGACTGACCAGAGGGAGCTGGGGTGGGAAATAATACTAGACTGGAAGGGCTAATTCGGGCTGGTATGGGCCTGAGGTGAACCGCAGGGATCGGTTTAGCCTGAGTGGGCTTGTTAAGGTCTCAGCTGGAATGCGTCTTGGATAGTGCAGGCTGACCGTGGCTTGAGTTTTCTAAGAAGGGCTGGACCGTTCCTGCTGAACAGCTGTGATGTGGAAAAGATCTGAGATCTGAGTAGCCTTCCAGCACTGGTCCAACTGGTTTGGAAGCAAGTCATTGACTATAAAGGGAAGAAGAGAGAAAATGTTAAAATGCATTTTTTTTTTTTGCAATGACAGTAAACAGTTTCATTGGCTTCTTTCAACAAATAAATTCACTTCTTTAAGTGACAGATTTGGAGGAACAGTGTAACAAACAACAGGATTATGTTACAAATACAGTGGCATAGAAAATATGCAACATCTGTTCTTGCAGATCTTTTGAATTTTTAAATGAAGTACAGTGTTTTGCTATCCTAGTGTGCAGATCAGCTAAGGTTGTAGTATAACAGTTATTGAAAGGTTGTGTGTTGTGTTTGCGGCCACAGAAAAGAACACGTTTATGCAGCAGTAGAAGTAGCGTTAGCTGATTAGCAGCTCCGAGCAAACTTCACGGCAGTCCATGACCCAAAGAAAACGTGATAACACATCTGCTTTTAGAATTTTTAAATTGTCTTTAGCCTGACTTGTAGCTGCTAACTAGCTAACATTAGCTTTTCAATGTGTGGACCAACTCTGCTGTGAGGAGTACATGAAGATGCCATAGTAACATTACACTTCTTATTTCTTTTCTGTGGCAGCAAACACAACACACAGCTTGTCTACACTATTTATGGTTGACCAAAGTAACGTAACCACCCCTCACACACTCAGTCTCTCACAAAACCAAGTTTGTGTGGGCAAAAACAAAGTATGTTGGCATGGCAACGCATCAGCGTCGACTTCAAATTACGTTAGATTCGGGTGTATACATTGCTCTCTAGTGATTGATTAGAGAAAATCGAATCCCCTCCCTCCAGGAAAATCGCTTAGAGAGGAGGCAATGTCAGACTCAGTGTGCAAATGGAGCTCAATGAGTTTACAATTCAGTTTGTTATTAGGCTAACTAAATACAGCAATGCTCCGACATGTGCAGAACAAGACTAGCAAGCTTACACAGATGTAAACAATGCAGTATTTAAAATACTCTTAAAAATCGGCTTTGCAAATGTTTTTTTGAGAAAGGAAATGCATTCAGCATGTTTGTGTTTTTGTGAGAAACACTGGGTGTAAATGTAACCTTTTGATTGTTAACAAGAAAAATTTAAGAGGATACTTTTAATCTTTGTGCCAAACTACGTTGCAGCGTCACATCATTACAGCTGGAAACCAGACGGTATGATGGTACGGATGAACAAGACAGGCTTTGCCAGCAATGTTACTTAACTGAAACAGAAAGTGAAATGCATTTTGCGTCCTGTTGTCCTTTATATCAATATATCAGTATATAAGAGAGGTTATTCAGTAGAAGCTGGTGTAAAAAAAAGTAAAATCTTTTGGAAAAATAATGTTCATCCCCTAATAGAGTTCCAGAAATTTTGAGAATCTAGGCCAAAGAGCACTGAGGCTGTTCTGGAGGTTTTTGTGGTGGACACTGTCGTTTTTTCCTTTAATTTGTCACCTGTTCATCCCTAATATTTTCTACATTATGTGTATTTTGGAGGATGTGGCTACTCTGTCCTGGAGTGTGTTTTCCCTGAGCCGAACTTGCAATTAGAGTGCCATGCTTCACCCACTCAGCTGCGCAGGACAACTGGTGCAGTTGGATCACGCAGTCCTGTAAACCACATGTACCGGACCAAATGACCTAACCTGAGGGGGAGGATGTGTCTGTATCTACTTAAGACCCCTCTCCACGCACCTCAGTCTAGTCTAGCCTGGTGTTTGGACTGGCACAAGTCTCAGCCTGTGTTGAAACATGTCTCTCATCAGCTGCAGAATCATGCAACACAGACACAAGAACATGTGGTTGCAGTTGATGTACAGTACTTGTGCACATAAACAGACATACACACACAAACAAATCTATAGGGGCATGCTTGTGTATAAATACAGAAAAAGAAGAGTGACACGATCATACACACACACTGAGAAGCGACTCATTCGCTTTCTGTTGGCCTTGGGGTTAACAGCTCACAAGGAGTGTATTATTGCATGTGTATTATTGCATGTGTATTATTGCAGTGAAGGAAATCGAACTTTCACGTTCGCTTCATTTGAGACGATTGATAGTTGGACAGTTGAACAGTTGAAAAGCGCTCGATGGACTGGAAAAGTCGTACATTCTCAGCTGTTTCTGTCTGTAGCTCGCTAACATGCCCAGTCTGTTATTCACAATGGAACGACACCATCTGCATTGACAGGCTTGTTCCACTGGAACACTAAGGGGGCTGTGGTTTGGTACAGTTGGACTGAGTCAGCATGCACATGTGTGTGTGTGTGTGTGTGCACGCGTGTATGGTGTCTTGGCAGACCTGAGGGTCTTGCCTTTTTGCCTCTAATCACACAAGGGAGCCATGACTCACTTTTTTTTTTACCATTAACCTTGCGCACACACCTACACACATATTCACATAGTCAGTTAAAAAACAAGTGGCTATGTGCCAAAAATGACAATCGCCTTCATTATTAAGCCATAAATATTAATATGTCTGATGATGGAGTTTTCATATTTGTGGCTGATGATAGTTTCACAGTTTGGCAGTACAAATGACAAATCCACAAGGCTGTATAGGAGAGAGAGAGAGAGTGAGAGAAAAAGACACAATGAGTTGCCAGACAGTGGTTTTAAAGGAATAGTTTGTAAGTTTGTACAAACTCTGAGAAGACTGATATCACTCTCATATCTGTCCATTAAATGTGAAGCTACCGCCAGCAGGCAGTTAGCTTAGCATAAAGAAAGGCAACCAAGGTTGGGGGTAGCTAGCCTGTCCAATAAATATGAAGCTACCACCAGTAACCAATTAACTTAGCTTAGCAAATCTGCCTCTAAATCACCTCTAAATTATCAAATTATATCTTTTTTTGTTTAATCCATATCAAAACAAAGGGTAACAATGACAATTTGTCATTTTGTGTGCCAGATTACCTCTTGTCTGGGACTAGTTGCCAGGGGACCAGCAGGAAGTCACTCCTTCCAGGCTAGCTGTTTCACCATGGCTGCATCCAAAATGTCATACGAACATGCTTTTTAGTCGTTTTAGTTTTTTTTAGTGTGTCCGAAACCTAATTATGAACCCAGCAGTATGTTAAGTTCATACTGTTTCCTAGGTAATATTAAGGTATGCATGCACTGGATATTGCATAGGCATTAATATCCCACAATGCAGTAGTGACAACAACAACAACAACAACAACATAACAGTCAAAGCGACCAAGGAGACTCTGGTGAATAACGCTTCACTTTAAAAGTAAGTAAGGTTTCACTTTGGCAGGCATAACATGTTTTTAAAAATTAATTTAGATTAATTATCGTTGGTATGGGTTACCCTGGTTACATGTGTCCAACAGGTGTGAAATGATATGCACTGAGCAGTGTGTCCACAAAGATACATGCTACTGTTTATTTACACAAAAATATATTGAACAATAGTGCACATTTTAGGTATGTAATAGGCTACACAGTATTTTTTTTCATTCATACAGTATATCACCCTACAGACTTAATGCTAAGCTATGCTAATTGGCTAGCTTTATATTTAGCTTACAGATGTGAAATTGGTATGGATTTTCTGTTCTCTCTCTGACAGAAAGCAAATAAGAGTATTTCTAAAAATTTCAAGCTGTTCCTTTGGACAAACAACCTCTTGCGGTCATGTGAATAATGACTGTCCTCTCTCAGTAGCAAAAGTGGAAGCAGTATGTTGTTGTTATTCCACCACAAAACCTCTAAGGAAGTAGGTTGGGTTTGACTGGAAACAGCTAGCCTGGCTCTCAGCTGGTTTCCTGGCAAACTCCTGGTGATGATAAGACTTGGCTAATGTCAAACTATTCCTTTAACTAAGCAAGTTTAGTTGGCGAATCTTAACTATAGCCACTGCAGATCAGATGGATAGGAGCTGTTTTTGGAACAGTCATGCGGTATACTGTATGAAGGTATGGTTTCAATACAGATAAAAGAACATATGGGTCTGAGACATTAATATTTAAACATCCTGCAAGTGGATGGATGTTTGAGAATAAGAATTCAATAAGAATGAAAACAAAAACAGAGATGGACTCAAGATGAAGACAGAAATAAAGAGGTGAGATGTAAAAAACAATAGGTAGAGGGAACAGTCATGTTTTAAGGGATGGCAGAGGGAGACTTTGTTGAAGGCAGAAAACATTCACAGGGTATCCCAGAAAGAAAACAGCACTTTACTGCGGCCACACTTTAACCCATAACATGTTAACACGTAACAAATGTCTCTTTCTTTTCCTTCAAACCCCTTTTCCTGTTTCCTCTCCCTCTCTTTCTCCCCACGTTCTCGCTCTACCTCTCCACTAATTCTTTCAACATGTGCAGCGTTACCATTTTAGCTGTCAGCATGTCTCGGAATGCCACTAAGACAAATCCCTGGACATTTTATTGTTTTTGTGAATAAAATGATTCAGATTCTCTTTACCTCTGGAATTTTTTTTTTTTGCTTTCCAACGATTATGAAACTATTGTCTCTCGTGCTTTATCTGTGAATTATTTCTGTTTCTGACCAATACACTTATTCATTTAAGCCGACAAAACAAAAGTTCATGTTTTCTGTTCCATAAAGTGATTAAACACAATTGTACAGGGGCCTTTACAGATTCAAAGATAAATGCTGAAATTTTCAACATTGTCACATGTGCGTTGTTGCTTTGACACTGTTACTGTGTCGTTGAACAACTTCTCTCTGTCACTTCTCACTTGACACTGTGGGTATATCAATGCTGGCAGGCCAAACAGCACTTCATTTTTGTTTGTCTCTGTAATCTTGGAAGCAACAGACATTCAAAAGAGGGATCCCGGAAACTACAACTCCAGACATTTATTTACACTTGGTAAAAAGTAAACTTCCTGGCCATCGGTGGATATAGGTTGTCTGAGGGGCAGGGGCAAAAAAAATAAAAAGGACACCAGCTGTATGCAGTGGCTGGTTCACCACTTTACTTTGTCATTTTTTTGGGGGGGGGCGAATCACAACGGAGCGTTAAGATGAATTTCACCTTTCATTTGCCCAAGTTTAAGAAAAACAGGAGAAATTCAGCGACCTTCAGCAACAGTGTGAATTTGTGGTCTCTTTATGTGCCTTTAAATTTAAATGACCAGTCTGTTGGATTTAGTTGCAGCTAGCAATGAGCTTGCTTTCTAAGTGTGTAGGAGAAACCATGGAGTCTGCAGAACTCGCAAAAAACGTGAAAGGCCGTTCTTAAACCAGTGTTTGTCCTTTCTGGAAAAATGGTAGTGCAGCATGGCAGCGTCCAGATGATTATACACTGATAAAAACATATTTATGAATATTATATTTAAGTTGTGCCATTTTCTGCCAATAAACCCTGTAGATCTTACACACTGGACCTTTATATTTCTGTCTAATAAACTTCCAAGGAATTAAATGAGCTGCATATAATGAACCTTTACGAGCACAATTTGTGTTGCACCATTAGTAAAAGCACAATCAGTCAAATAGGGTTTCCCTGATTCACAGATAGCCTGCAAAATCACCAGCGAGATAAAAGTGGCAGCTAAATGGCTAAATTATGGCTCAATTTGTGTGAACCGGCCATTAAAGATCCTTGAGAGCTCACCTCTGTCTGTTTCTTCCTCTGTTTTTCTCTTCATACACACAGCTGTGACCGGCCTCCTGTGTCCCGTCACACCAATCATCCGACAACAGTCTTCCAAGGTTGACCTGATTACCAAGAGGCCTCCCTTCCTCTCCCCTCCTCTCCCATCATGCGTCTCCTTGCTGCCCTCCTCCTCTTGCTGCTCCTGGGGTCAGCTGAGCCCCGGAGAGGCCCTCGGTCAGGGGCCGTGGAGAGGGGCGCCGGGGGCCGTGTACGGGGCAGAGGCAGGGCCGGCGTGATGAGACGTCAAACTCAGGAGTGTAAGGAATACATAGAGGCAGGGGAGAAGTACCTGGACTGCCAGGACAGACAGCTGACCACTGTGATGCAGGACTGGCCCAAAGATATTCACCACCTGCTGCTGGCAAGAAATAAGATTCAGGTATATTTGTATTTGATATAAAGACAAAAGACACAGACCACCTGCTTCAGTTAAGTCTTTAGACACAATTAACAATGATGAACAGACTCTGAAAATGTCTGGCATGCATCAATTTTCAGTAAGTTAATGTCTCAAACTTCTTATTCTAACCCTAAACCCAGCCAGCTTGTTGATACCATTAGCATCTGTGCACCATTTATTTGAGACTGAGATCAAAGACACATTTTTCTGCTCTGTGTGTATGTGTGTGTGTGTGTGTGTGTGTGTGTGTGTGTGTGTGTGTGTGTGTGTGTGTGTGTGCGTGCGCACGTGCAAACTTTTGGATGTCAGAGTGAGCACACAGGATGTGTGTGTCACAGGTGTTCAGGGGAACAAAACAAAATGGTCTGCCAGCGAGGTAATAAATAATAAAAGATGATTGAGTTATAAACACTGAAGAATAATGAGCGTAATTAAGTTTTACTTTCACCCTTTCAAGTTCAAAGAGTTGTGCTGTTGAATGAGTGAGTAGATAGGAAAAGAATGAACAAAGGGGGTTCTATTTTATTTTTAGCCGTATCTTTGGCACCGGTGGATTTAGCATAAAATTGCATCCAAAATGTTCTAATTAAAGATACAATCAGAGTTCTGTGACGTAAAACGACTTTGCCAATGAATTCTGATTGGGCGAGAGAGAGCGATAAGCCGTGAAAATATTCTTAAGTAGACTTAAACTGATGTTGATTTTTTAGGTGGACCATTTTTAAGTGGCTAATTTAAGTTTTGCTGCCAAAGACAGAAAAATAAGAGTTTCTGGGTCTGAAAAATCAAACTAGTGTGAGACTTAAATATGCATTCTTTCTAATGGCCAGTAGGGGGCAACTCCACAGGTTGCAAAAAGAAGTCTGGTTGTATGTACTATGAGAACGATGAGAAAATGACCTTACTTGTCCCTTGATTTATTTCTTCTTCTTCGTCTTCTTCTATAGAGCATAAAATAGACAATAAAGAGGGGTATGCTTTAGGGCGGGGCTACCGCGTGATTGACAAGTCATTCTCAGTGAGTCTATTGAGTGCAAAACAGACTCAGACTGACCAAAACAGTATTGATCAATTATGAATCAAAATTATGTCACTACATTGTCTGTGTCTTGCTTAAATTGTTGTCAGTACAGTTTAGTTGTAATATGAGAAACTTTGTAGCCAGGCAGGATTTCTTTCTGAACGGACGAGCCAAAACAAAGTAATTCAAAATATTTTGTAGTGTAAAAATCGTTGCTTATGGTGATGAACGCATAGAGAAATATCACCCGACTCTGCACTTCCCCTCAGTCCTATGAAGCATTTAAGCCAATACCCGTCAGTGTTTTGTCTTTATGGCTCACAACTTTACTGTTCTGGTTCAATCTCACTGCTCTCATAAGAGCTATTTTCAGGCTCACAAGGGAAGGCAGATGTTTTCAGCTAAAAAAAAAACTCTGTGCACCTGCCCAGCACAGGCAAAGTTGGCAACTAGCTGGTGAACATAGTGGAACATTTAGCAGCTGAAAAAGCTGAATATATTATGACTATCTATGAGTTTGAGGAGGATCTGTAGGCATTTAAGCAGCCTGCACTAATGATGATTGACAGTCCTCGCTTCCATTCAGACATCAGTTGTTGTCATTGGTCTTTGCTTCTCACCCAAGTAGGTCTGTTTCCTAATCCTGCTGGAGTAGTTTTTGGCCTAAAACCAACCAAAACTATGACAGTTCCACAGTATTAACTTCATATGGCTGCTTAAGGGCACCTTGTGCATCAGTATGGTGACAGTGACACTGGTAGCCTATGTGACAAGTTGGGACTGTTATTGGAGCACAGAGCAAAATGAGGCGAGAATGAAGCAACTGAACAAAAACTAACTATTCCCATCTCCTCTTTTAGATTTTGAGGGACAACATGTTTTCCCAGTTCACCCAGCTGAAGAGCCTGGACCTCCAGCAGAACGACATCTCAAGGGTGGAGGACGGAGCGTTCAGCGGCCTCTCCCAGCTCACCACCCTACTCCTCCAGCACAACGGACTGAGAACAGCCTCTGAGGAGGTCCTGCTCCCTCTGACCCGCCTCACCTACCTCCGCATCTATGACAACCCCTGGAGCTGCCAATGCTCATTGGACAGCCTAGTCAGGACCCTGCAGGTGCCTAGCAACCGCAACCTGGGCAACTACGCCAAGTGTGCAGAGCCCGAGTTGCTGCGGGGTCAGAAGCTGAAGAAGCTCAGTGTGGAGTTGTTGTGTGCAGGCGACAGAGGCAGAGAGGTGGGGGGACCAAGGCCTCCACCAATCAAAGTGAAGCCAGAGGCCACGTCCATGTGCCACACCTACATGTTCCCCAGACCTCTGCTGGACTGCAGCAGCAAAGGTGAGACTGTCAGGCTCTGGATCTATACAAAGTGAAGATTAATCTACTGAAATTATGTGAAACCTAAAATGTGGAGCACAGATCACATGTTTTGGATGCAGGATGACTGATAACACACAAACTGTTTGACACAGTAGGGCTGTCATTAGGTCATAATCCAATACTTTTTTATGACTTATAGCTGCAAAAAACAACAATCTCATCAGCCTCAGCTTTACTAATCTGCTCATTCGCAAATATTGGCATGTATACTTGCTTGTGGTGAACATGTTTAACTTTAGGGGCCCTATCTGATGCCGGCGCAAAGTGGCACTCAATGCAGCATAACTGTCAACTTGACACAAGGGTCAACTTGAAACAAACAAAGAATCACTTCATTATTTCTGCATTAGAAGCTGTTCAATTGCAGCCAAACACAAGTGCAATCAAGCAGTGTTGTTGTGTGGTTAGCTAAAGCTCTTCTACTTATTCAATGGTCATCATGTGTGACGAAAAAAAAAAATTCCTGGCAGATATATTAATAACAAATAGACTGCTCCAGCAGAGGAGTATTGTGTATAAAAGCTGCATTTGTTTGGTTTGCTCAGCAGTCTCCGCGTAGAGTCATGCTTGCTTGTCCAGTGAAATTGGGCACGAGAATTAGGTTGCTGTCTCATGTTTTAGTTACAACCAGGTTGAGCAAGCAGAGTTGTGTTTGTTTTATTAAGTCTGCCACATGGGGCATCTGTTTTTTTCAAACTCTTGTGTTTTCCCTAAATGTAGCACACAGCAGCTTTTGGTTATGGGGGACATTAAACTGGGAATTTCACTTTATTTTAGCATATTTCAGGCTATTTACTATGATTGCCTTGTATCATCACGTGTATTATAGGTTGGCATTTTGATGACCTGGATTGTGGTGTGTTTGTGTTCCTCTTGTGTGGTCTGTTGTGGTGCTGAACTATGATTTCTGCAAATACAGCACCATCATTGTATTCTATTCTAATTTGAATCATGCATTCATTAATTTTTTGCAGACTTGTGGTCTAGAGACCTTAGAAGGCAGTTATACCCGCTAGTGCATCAATCTGTTTGTGTTTTCAGTTTCAACACTGAGACAGCATGGGTATAAAGCTGGAGAAAACATGGAAACAGGCAGGAGTCGGTCAAAAAGGGTCAAAGGGAGTAAAGAAGGGAACGCAAGTGTTTCTCCAACTTTCTCTCAGCTCCTCCAGCTTTCACATCTGGTTCTCTCTCTGTAAAAAATGCCACTCTGAGGCTGCTATCATGGAGGCTGTTAACTTCCCCAGTGCTCCATAAAAATTTTGTTTCAGTGTCGCTATTCAAAGACGGACTGGAGGCAGGGATGACAATTACTGAATATTTGCAGACGGATCACTTTTTTTGTTACTTTTATGTGGCGCTCTTTATTCTCAGCTGCTGTCTCATCTTCTCCATCCTGTAAACCCCCTTTATCTCCGTCTCTCCTTCAAAGCACTGAAACTCCTTTGACGCCCAAATAGCATCCGCTGTCAACACACTGAACTGAAAGATAGTCTGTGTTTCAGATCAAGTGAGCTCCCAGATTTAAATGAGCAATTGAATGCATCGCATATAAATGGAGAGCTTATGCCCCTAACAGAAAGCAATCTTTCACAGAGCATTGCCAAGCCAAAACCACACAATGCAGCATCTGTGTTGTGTAAATGCTCGAGGACGCTTTTTGCATATTTTCCTAATTTTTTTTTCTTCTCTACATTAGGACCTTTGAATCGATTCATTATCTGAACCACCATAAGGTCTCTCTGTTTTTCTCCCATCCATCTCTCCACATCTTTTCCTCTTTTTTATGCCTGGTAATAACTCTCTACATCCTGCCTAAACCATGCCCCACCATGAAAGCAATATGTGATGTGTGAATGTTGCTTAATATACTACAGCTGTTGTGCGTGACATTCGATACATGGTTTCTGTGCTTTTGATTTGCAAGGACGCCTATATGGTTGTACTGTAAGCTGATACCAGTCGAGGCTTGGAGTTGTTTCATTTTTGGTGTTTTCATTGCACTGCATTCCAACACCAATGTTTTCATTAGTTGCATTAGCTGCCAATCAGTATGAAATCTAACCTCAGGTTGATTATATCATTACGCTTTTCTCCTATACGTTTTGTGTCGGTTCAACAGTCTAAACACTTACAGATGCTGGTTGAATTTGGTGTGCTGTGGTATGATACAGCCTTGAAAACCTTGAGTTAAGTAATAAAATACGATATCCACATGCATACTGAATTTGCATTCTTCCCATTATAATGAGTTGTTTAATATTTCATATGGAGTCTTAGAAAATCGGAGCATCGTTGTTCTCTCTGTGTTCCTAAATACTGTGCCTCTGTGTCCCACAGAGACATTGTTAGCTGGCTACAATGCCAAAGCATTTGCTGTTGGCTATGAGTGTTACCCCACAGACTGCATGCTGTGCCATTTTTTAGTACCTTATTGGCTCCTAGTTCCCATTAAATCTAATGCAAACAGTGCTTAGTGCTGGAATAATAGCCTATTTGCCTTTTTTTTTTCTTGTAAACAAACAAGAGGTATGTTTAAATTGACTCCGTCTTGCCAAAATACATTGTGGGCATCCTTGAGGTCGATCAAACTTGCTAAATTGCTACACTTATCTGTGCATTACCGCCACCAACTGTCAATCATTGGAGCAGAGTGATGCTGTAGTGGGAAAATGATATGCTGAACTTTGTATTTTGTTCCTCATAGTTGCTTCACATCAAATGTTCTCTCAGGCACTAACCGGTTACTTGTTCTTGAACACACAGCTGTTCTCCCTTTGGAAGAGCAACTTCTGATAACACAAACACATCCCGACTCTCCTGATAAGCACTTCTGGTCCGTCTTGCCCCAGCCTCCTTCGTCTCTTTACCCAGACAGATGTACATTCTTGAGCCATTATCAGTTCTTTTTACACTCTCTGTGTGACTGTGTGCTGAACCTTTGCAAAGTTCTATTAAAACACCACAAAGGCATTTTTTTTTTGTCATTTTGTTCCGTCGTGCTACTAGTGGTGAAAAATTCCACAGCGTACCATGAATTTATGCCACGTTTGCGGCCATTTAAAAGCTAAATACACATTTAATATTATACATTAAGTGAAGTAGGGTTTGGCCAAAGAATGCCATCGTGATACCTGACAATAATCAACACTGAGCTCTCTACAACCATAGCAATGTGATATAAAAGTGCCTCAGAACTGATGAATATGTATTTTAAGGAGTGTCAGCGAGAAAGCACAAAAATGAAGGATGGGTTTGCTATAATAGCACCTTGCACCTGATTTACTAAAGAAAAAACAGCATTAAGTACTGCCCAATATTTAATTGACATCCAACATACATACATACATCTAAAAAGTATAACAGAAAGTATAAAGTATAAGATATAATATGATAAAATATATATCAACAATATCGTCACTTCACTATGGTCATGGTCATATGCCAGTTGAGGAGATATTGCCCAACCCTACTGAAATAATAAAGCTTATAAAACTATATTTTGACACAGTGTTCCTCTACCCGACATGGACACAAAGTTAGCTGATAATGTTGGCCTGTTTTTCCAGCCATGCACAGGAACATGGCTTCTAATGCAATGGCGGGACTTTAAAAATGGATTAGCTGCAGTCAGACTATAAACAACATGAGGAATTTTAAGCCAAATTCAAAAAAGTTAAACTTAAATAAAACTATAACAAACCGCAGAGAGGGTAAACATGAGTGTGTAGGCTATCTAGGCTGTATGGAAAGTGATTTTCATATGGAACTGATAGAAAGCAAGCACGGAGTGAGAATTAAGAAACCCAGAGCAGAGTGGAAACATGCTCTGATCTCTCTGTCTCCAAAACCCTATATTTTCCTCTTGTATATCTCTTTCTGCCTGTTTTTCCCCCCGTCTCCATCATGTCTCCCCTCCTCTGGTTTGAAGGCCGGTTCTCTGAGGTGAACCACAGCAGATTTCAGGCTCCACATCAATCTCACTGGAGATTCTTTTCTATTCAAAGCTTTACAGAGTGGTTAGAGTCAACATGGAAGTTCTTAGCTGTGTTTCTCAAAGATGGGACGTGAACTTGAGAGGTACTCTGTGTCCACTGTATCAAATGGACATAAATAGAAATGATCTGAAGGCATATTTTGATATAACCACATTAAACGTCCTCTAAATAATCCAGGATTAATCATACTGACACAATTTTTAGTCTTTTAAACAAAGAAAGCAGCAGTTGAATGGAAACAGTTTTCTGTTTACAAGCAATCAAGGATGCATGCATCCCCACTACTACATGCCACATTTTGTTGATTCATTTATTTTTTTTGTGAGGGACTATATACAATATTAAACATACTGTTTCAGGTACCAGTTTAAAGCTTATTTTCATAGACATCTGTTGGCTCTTGCTAGCTAACATGCCACATGCAATTCTGGTGAGAAATAGACACTAGGAGCAGTGAAAACTCTAACTTAAACCCGTTTGTGTCCCAAACCATCAGTGGGTAGCACAGGTTTAAAGTACAGAAGCTCTGCTCAAACAAGTAAGGTTAACTTAAAGACAAGTTAGCATAAAAAAGTACTGTTAGCTTTAAAATTGAAGCATAAAAAAGTAGAGAACGTGTAAAACAAACAAACTAACTAAAAACCCCTAACATTTGCATTTAAAAAAAGTTGTGTTGGCATAAAAAATTAATGTTAATTGCTAATTCTGGACATTGTATTAGTAAGACAGTAAACATATGCCCATGTGTGTCCCAAACCAGCAGCACAGGTTAAAAGAACAGAAGCTCTGCTCACACAAGTGATATTAGCTTTAAAAGAAAAGTAGCATTAGTGTTATTGTAGTTACATGTCAAATGTGTTACATTAGTGCAAAGCCAGCCTTTCATGTCGATCTTATGAGCTTTCAGTCACTCCAGTTTGTTCTTTGCACACACATCTCATGGTGCTTCTCAGAAACAAATCTTCAGGGTGGTATTGATTGTTTTTGGCTCGGTTCTACACTTTGCTTTCAAGACTCATAAGGTCAAGAAATCATTGGTTTCAGAAGTAACATAAATCCTCCATATAAACTTGGGGCCATTTGAATAGGCAGCAGAAAAGTGACTCATGTATATGGTGAGTTGGCTGCTTCCCAGTCACACACACACCCACACGCAATGTTATTATGTCAGGCTCTCCCCGGACTGCCTGGGCATTTAGTCAGCAGAAAAAATGAATCTTCCATGGTGTCATTTGAGTGAGAAAGCTTAGAAAGCATGAATGAGGGAAGAAGACGGTATCAAACATCGCTCTGTACTAACAGCAGGAGCTAGCTGTAGGCTCTGCCAGGCGCCAACAAGTTTTCCTGCAGTAGTTTGAAAGTCCTGTCTACACTGGGAGCTGTGCAACTGTTATGAAACTAAAGTGACGTTCAGCTCCTGAGGCTCAGAGTTTCCCAAAGAAATTTTTCACGCTGAGGTGAAAAGGTCACTGAGACATTGTGAGAACAGACCATGGGATACTAAAGATACCACCGAAACCAATCATTATGACATTATTGTATGAAATTTGGCGGTTATACCTCTGTTTATTTGTTAGGATTTGGATGAGAATAGGTCGATTAAATTTGGATTGTTTTATTTATTTGGTTATTCCCAAGATGCTGTTGTCATGGTGACATGGTTAAAAAGAGGCATTTGGTAAGGCTGTATTAAGCTTTTTATGGCTCCAGAGGGAGATGTGTGAAGTCTGATGAAATGCCTCAAGTGATGACGGTCAGTGTCGGATGGGGTGTCGAAAACAAGTGAGCGGGTGGCCTGGTAGATCAGTTGGTAGAGTGTTTGCAGCATGTACTACAGGGACCATGGGTTTGACTCCCACTTACAGCCCTTTGCTGCATGTCATTCCCCGACTCTTTCCTCCCATACCTGTCATATATTCAGCTTTTCTGTATATTGAAGATGTAAAAGCCCCAAATATTAAAAAAAAACAAAACAAAACAAACCAAACAAGCAAGCTTACCAGAGCTTATAGCCCGTTCCTCTTATCTGCTTGAGGCTAGCAGTCAATGCTACATCAGGGCTGCTGCAGTCACAGAATTTCCCATGCGATTATTTCAACAGTGTGGTATGCAGTACTAGTGCAACTCTTTTCTATGTTTTTGAAAATTACTTGATTTACGATAAATGAATTACTCAATTTGTGATTAATTACGTTATTTGTTGCAGTAATGCTAAGTGTGACGTTAGGTGTAGATCTTATCTCACTGCCCAGCAGGCAAATTAATGGTCTTGGCAAGCTAGCTGCTGGGTGCTACTCATACACAACACTGCCGATGAACTCCTACAGTTTGACTCTTTCTTTTTCACACGTTACTGTATCGTTGTCTATGTCTATTGTCTATTTGTATGTCTAGCAAATAAATTTACATACAGCAGCAACAAAACACATACACACTTTGTTTTTTCATGTTGCTTTTTGTGAAACCAATTATTGGCATCCGACCTGCTATTCTCATTATTTAGTCGGCTTCAAATGAGGCTTAACGTTCCCACGGTTGCTCTCGACCCTCAATATTGCAACATTAGTCCAATGTTGCCACAGCCTGTGATAGCATCACATTAGCTGCGCAGCGTGCTAACCCAGAGTTCAACAGGTTAACCAACGAAATAAACTTTGAAACAACATAAAACATGGCAAAACTTAGAGCTTTTAAGTTTGAAGTCGGGTTGTGGACAGCCAGTATCGGCCCATCCTTGGCTTTGAACTGTTACTGGCTTGCATTGCTTGTTGAGTTTTTTGAAGCACCTAAGTGTAAAATAAGAAGGGCCAAGCCTCATGAACAAAACAGAAAAAAATGAACATAGAAGTAGTTGAAGTTGGTTGCCACCCCCCCCGCAGTTGGCTGGTTTTCAGAATTGTGGTTGTTGGGACAACCCTAGCTGCTACTGAAAAGCATTAATGACACAAAATATCTTTCATACAAACACGTTTGGAAAAAAAGTCACTGTCATACAGAGATCTGCTCTGTTGTTTTCTATTATCACTGTGAGTTAAAGCATAAAGGCAATAAACCTCTTTTAAAAGTGTAGCATAACTATGCTGTAGCATAACCATCATTCTTTAAGAGAGGACATGACAACTAGTGCTAATCTGGTCGCTGTAATAGTGATATCGTATAAACAGAGTTGTCAGCATGTTTAAAAAAGGCTTTACCTCTGCCTTTATATCTTTAGTCAGCGGGATGACAGAGTTATGTATATTGCACGAAGTTACGTCAGCCTGGGCTTGAGGATGATTAGTAGTGGAGCTAAAGATAGTAAACAAAATATTCTTGTCTCTTTTCCCAAGGCATGCACTGCATATCCTCATGGACAAATAACTTACTACTACTGTATGTAATGCTTGCAACCATTTAACCTCTGGTCTTGGGTTCTATAATGTATCCAGTTAAGCAACTGAGGGGACCTCACATGAAATATGCTTAAGTTCAAATTTAACATGTTAACCTCTGAACTTTAATTTACTGCTAAAGCTGTCATTTAGCACATTTAGTGCTAAGAGAACACGTCAAGAAATCTTTCCCTCTGTCAAGGCCTGTGGCATCGGTCCAAACCTCAAAAATTCACTGCACTACGCACAGTTGACCCAAGAGTAATCATGTCAACACTGTAAAAAAATTAACTACTTCCTTTTCTACTGTCTAAACAGAATAAAATATATCGCGCCACCTGCTCTGAACGGAATCAGTAGCCTATTGATGCACACATGAAATATATCCTGCAGCTGCATATTTAATCTTTTGCAAAAATGGGAATTAACTGTGGCAAGGTATTTTATAGAATATGGTGAAGAGGGGAACATTTTTCCTTAAAACTACGTGCACATATAACTCATCACTAGTGCTAAGCCATACTTGAGCGGGGTACGTAGATAAAAGTCCAGATTAATGCTCTGCACTCATACTAAATCATGGAAGGATCTTGGCTTTGTAAATGCTGCTGTACATTTACTGCAGAGTGTAATCCATGTGTTACACTAATGCACAGCTTACATGTGTTTAAATGGAACCGACATAGGATGTTTTGTCAAATGAATGACTAAATTGCTGCAGAGGGTAACTCAAGTGTGGCACTTTGACATAATGCAGGTTCTATAGTTTAGACTCCTTAGAATAAATGATTAAATCACTCAGAAATTAGAGTTGTCGGTTCAAACTATATTTATAGCAGAGTTGTTATCAGAGGACACACTTGGATTTCCAGAAACTGAGAGAATCTCTTAGGTAGGAGCAAAGCGCTTCGGGACAGATGTTCACATGTGCAGAGAAATAATTACTTTAACAGGTTTAGCAAAAAACCCGGGCCAAAACCAGCTATGAATGAACGACTTTTCTGACATGTTTTTTTCTCTTTCTCACTGTGTGTATGTGTGTGTGTGTGTGTGCGTGTGTGTGTGTGTGTGTGCGTGTGCGTGTGTGTGTGTGTTTCTTCATTCAGCAGTTCGCTCTGAGGGGGCACAGATGTTAAAGTAGGAAAAGAGTACTTTATCTGAAAGATTTGCTCCATTAAAAATCTCAAGATACCCAAAAGGCTCCTGATAAAATGTCTGACTTCCTGAAAACACAATTAGCTCCAGGAAGCAATGCTAAAGGAGTGAGGGATACATAACATGTCAAATCAAGATTATTCTCTACTTGCACAATGTATGGTGTATAACCATTTTATGAGGTGCATGCCATGTTTACTTCCTGTCAACTCTACAGTGACAATACCTTTGCCTGAAAACTTGAAGAACTTGATTCTTCATCCTTAAGTTAGTTACTTCCCTTGTAACAGTTAGCTTGGTAGCTTGTTAATAGTATTTACTGCTCATTTTGTACATACTGAGCATTTCAATAACCACCTCAGTGTCTTAGACATCTGTTAGCAATGTCAGCTAGCAAGGTAGCATCATCTTCTTCATTCAAACATGAGAGAAACAAAATACAACTCACCTAAAGCCTTTTGGCTCATTTTTCCACTGCTCCAACAATCACCAACTATGGTTTAGTCTAAATAAAATCTTAATTCACTGTGTTAGATGAGAAAATATAGGGAATAGGTGAATGTTGGAGCAGTGGAAAAATGAGTCAAAAGTTTTTTTTGGGGTGAGTTTTATTTTGTTTCTGATGAGTTTAAGAAAAGTTGGCTACACTAGCCTGCTAGCTAACATGACTAGCTAACATTTATCTAAGACAGCTTGTAAAACATCACTACATTTTGCAAGTAGCAAGATAATAGCGCTCTTTCCATCTTTAGTTCAGCTTTTTTAACTTCTGTAACCAGTGGACAACAGGTGCTGCTGGTCGCAGACACAAGTTATCCAGTCTCAGCCTTCTGTCACTGCTGTCAGCACGCAGTGTTGGAGATTATCCTTATCCTCCTTTTTTGGCTCAACAGGTTGAAGTCTGATTTCACAAGTGAGCCTGGGAATGGGAGTCTGAAGTAAGAGTTACAGCAATTTTCCATGTTTTTTTTAAAATCTGAAGATCTACTTGGACAAAGTTGCAGACACATGTACACCTCCAGCAGGGTGGGATTATCCCCTTTAGACTTCAACGTCTTACTGTGGACTCCAAAGTCTGTTTCTGCTGCTGTAAATGTCTCTGCCTGCTGCACACTCAACAGCCATCACTGCATCACATCACCGAACAATAATAATTACATTTCCTGAGTGCACCGGCTACATCTGTGCACATGTTGTATGTTCCTGTGCGTGTATGTGTGAGTGTAATTACATTTTCTCAGAGCCACTGATGATTTACGGCACCATGTATCCATGATAACATCTTCACCATCTGTTACAGTGAAGTGTGTGCATAAAGACGGCAACATCTGCACTGTAAAAGTGTCTATAAGCATTCCTCTGAGCAAATTATACCGTCCATGTAAATAAATACATGCAGGAAACCAGGCCTCATGGATGTTCACTTGACTGCTCAACCACACGCATATTGTACACAATCTTTTTTTTTTTTAAATCTACAAAATAACGCAGTCATTTTATATCAAAATAAACAGTGTTTGATTAGATTTCAGTCAGTATGCACTCCCTAAACATACTCATGTTTCCTCTCATCTGTAACCGTTTTTCAAAGTGCTTAAAAAAATACCCATGATCATTTTGATGATACAGGTTGCAGGGGCCACCTACTTAGTTTTAAACAGGACTACATCATGATTGGCAAAGCAGATGTGATCTTCAGTTTAGGTGATTTTCATATTCTTACAGACACTGACTGGTCAAACAAAGTCCACTGACTGAGGGAACCACAAAATTATTTGGAAATCCATTAAAATGCATTTTTCTGACTTCAAAAGCATCCAAAGTTGAACTTGTGCAATAACAGTCTTAACATGAATCTGGATCTATTTATGATCCGCAGAGAAGCTCCAAATATTTAGATTCGAGGGCCGTATAACAGAAACCTCCTATCTTAAGTATTAAGTTAAGAATCTAAGACAGAATTTTGGCCAATTTGGCGCAGAAGCAAACCTTTAACTAACTTTAGAAGTCCTACCTTAGCTTAACTCATCCTATGTTATCTCCGGTTAGGAAATCCTAATTACTCAACCAAACATTGCTAATCAACTTTGAATGAAACACGATGAAACATCCAACAAAGAGACAAAAAAAAAAAATGGAGCAAAAACATAAATGAGCATCGAACTTAAAGAAAGATGAGTTAGAGGTGTTCGTAACATCTGTAGAGAAATCCAAAGATGTTCTTTGCAACATCGAAATTTGCAACAATGCTAATTTGGGAGATTAAAGAAAGACAGTGTGCTAAGATAGCAGACACAATGTTCACAGTATCTGGGATCCATTCTGTAAAAGAATTTAAAAAAAATGAGCCATGACATGGATTAAACAAATTAGCTAACACTACAATTAGCTACTGTTAACAAACAACATTACTGTTCACTAGTGAGTAAGTTAGCTACTACTACAGGTGGAAAAGAGAAAATTAGGACAGCTTGACAATTATACTAAAGCTAGGAGAGTTTATTTACGATTTTACGAAGTTGAGATGCATATTCCTCTCTTAAATTAGTATAGCAAACATTGGTTGTGTTCATCTGTAATGGCTTTTTAGCTAAATTATGTCCCAATTACCATGGTTACCAAGCAGTTCAGATAGGATTTGCAAGTTAGGAAGTGTCTGTAATACTGTCCCTCTCTTATTTTTTAGCTTTGGGACAAAATGTGTTGACAGTGACTTTTTTTTTTTAACTGTCCCAACACTGCACGTGTAATATCGCGTTTGAGTCATGTTCTTCAGCGTGGGACTCTGATTTAAAGCTCCAGAGAGGATCTGTTATCGAAATGGGAATATGTGGGAATCACTGTTTGGTACATTAGAGTCATCAAAGACACTCTTAAACAGAAGGAAATGTGCGTGTGTGTGTGAGAGAGAGAGAGAGGCTGGAAACAGGGGAAGAGAGTGAAAACACTCTTCCCTGGCACAGAAGTGAAATATTGTTATACATGCTGCACGCCATCTTGAAAAGGTTAAAAGTTGTACACAACCCACACAACATCTTGAAAATGTATAAAGATGCAGACAGATTGGATTTCCAGCTCTGCTGATGATTCTGGTGCTTTGTACTTTGTATTCGTTTGTGGTGCACATCTGCCTCACTCCTGTAAACCTATCACCAGGAACCCAGGCATTAATCTTTATTTGTTGTGTTATGATATGACCTTTTACTTTTTACACTTTTGACTTATTTTCCCCACGCACACTCCAGCCATTCCAGCTCTTTTCAGGGTTGACAGACTTATGTTTCTTTATTTTTCTCTCTCTCAGATTTGAATAACGTCCCATCTGACCTGCCATCTGACATAGTGAAGATGGATCTGTCCAGGAACAGCATCAAACATCTCAGGCCCAAACAGTTCCTGCTGTCCAAAGACCTCAAGCTGCTCAACCTCAGCAGCAACAGCCTGCAACATATAGACACAGGTAACACCCATCACACACACACACCTGAGTACATACATTTGGGCTGAAATGGGCTAAAATACATTTTACCATGGCCAAAAATGCCGTCTATAACTAGCACAAAGGCTTCCAATGCTCATTATTATAGTATTTAAAATTATATATCGAGTTTTACAGAAAGGGGACGTTAGGACCTCTGTGTCCCCATGTAATTTCCACCCATGTATTGGTGTGTTTCATGAGAAAAACACCAGAAAAGATGCAGAAGTGCAGATAAAATGTGACACATTTAACAACACGAATAAGCAAATAAATGATTCTCAATGCTAAATAGAAATCAATGAAAGGTTTAAGAAAATATTTGGTCTTTTATCAGGGAACACACACACACACATAAGATAATTCAGTGTTCAAAAGATCGATTTTTACCAAAGCAGAATATCTGCTCTGAATACTAGTTCAGCCTCGGCATTAGAGGAGGGCCATTAAAAAAAAAAA